>CM031615.1:2315748-2320748 GCA_018398815.1 Conus ventricosus
AACCATGTTTTCACAGATGGATATCAAAATATCTTTTCCTAACACGATCTACAGAGAACTACAATCGATTATCAAATGATCGGAAAATCCCGCAGAGAAAAATGATCACGGTAGCATCTGTCGTGTGTATACGTGGAGGAGGGGGACAGTGGGAGGGGGGAGGGGAGAGAGCAGGAGATATGGAGGGAGGGGGGATTAGGCCTTGAGACACTTCTTTACGTTGAATGAAGCAGACAGAAATACACAGGCTAAAATAAGATATGGAGGGAGGGGGGATTAGGCCTTGAGACACTTCTTTACGTTGAATGAAGCAGACAGAAATACACAGGCTAAAATGTTGATGATCGGAATACAATGAAAGAACTTACATTTACATTCTCTTCCTCAGTAATATCAATCAAAACGCGACATCAGAATTCAGTTAATAGAACTGTAGCAAGTAAACTTCACACCCTTTTAACTCTCCTTCAGATCAGCTATGATTAACTTTAATTAGTCTCATAAATCTGTTTTTCATCCTTTTAAAATAAATCCTTAAAAAAAAATCATAAATCCGCCAAACATGAACAAACGAATCACAAGAAAAAAAATACCCGTTTCGACCTCTTAGATCTTCTTCAAGCAAGATAAATGAGTGAAAATGAGGCAAGATAAATGACTGAAAATGAGGCAAGATAAATGAGTGAAAATGAGGCCGTCGGGAATGGGACAATGCGAGTTAAGATAATATTGATGATGATGATAATAATATACTGACAGCAAACAGCAAATACTGATTAAAATGATGTTTTACATAATTCAAACTGCTCTGATCTGTTTCAACACAACTCAGCTCCAGTCGTTGCATGCTGGCGTGGTTAACATGAATATAGGCCAGACACTTAACAATGCCCAACCCCCACACGCCCATTCCCCCCCCCCCCCCCCACACACACACACACCCACCTCCCCACCGTCCTCTGGCATCCTTTCCCTTAGCGTCCTTGCCACCTTACAAACTGAAGCCTTCTCTCTCTCTGTGTATATATGCCTGAAATATTATTAATAATAATAATAATAATAATAATAACAATAATAATAATAATAATAATAATGAATACCTATATATCGCCTATTCTCGGCTAGAGGCCAAGCTCTAAGCGCTTTACAACCCACACTCATTTACACAACGGGCTGCCTACCTGGGTAGTGCCGACTGAAGAGCTGCCAGCTGGCGCTTCATTCAGTCGTTTCCCGTGTCATCCAGTCAGTATCGTTCAATATCGATCACTCATTTTCCTTACTTCCTTCATTCTTTCCATTTCTCACGCAAGGTGCATGCTATGTATAACGTGTCATCCATACCAACGGCCAAACTGGCCTTCTCTTCCGAAAGTTGGTGATGGGATTTTACGTGTGTGCAAGATGTTATGCATGCGTTCACACACGGAAACCTCGGTTTATAGTCTCATTCGAAGGACTGTATGGGAAATATTCCGGCGGATCCCAAGCACGTTCTTATACACTGGGGCACGTTGTGGACATTGTCTGCGCATGCGTTGCGCATGCCCTATGGCAGCCTAGGGGCCCGGAACATGCTGGGCAATACGGACTGGAGGTAGACATTGGGTTGGGACTGCACACAGCTCCAGGCAAACGGCACCAAGTCAGAAAATTGGGGAGTTAGCGCAACCAAGAGAGGGATGGTGTTTGCACTTAAAGTAAATCTAGACCCAGTGTTAAACATAGATGGTCGTGGGCGCGCGCGTACACACACACACACACACACACACACACACACACACACACACACACACACCACACACACACACACACACACACACACACAACAAACTCACGTGTGCAATTAGAGAGAGAGAGAGAGAGAGAGAGAGAGAGAGAGAGAGAAGGAGAGAGAGAGAGAGAGAGAGAGAGAGAGAGAAAGAGAGAGAGAGAGAGAGACTTGGTATATTGCATCTCTCCTCATGTCCTTATTAGAGCATATTCTTATTCCGCACATATAAAAATGGAAGTTGTATACTTATGTTCTATATGGGCCTTTCTTTTTATTACACCACATTGTTCCACACCTCTGCACCCAGTGGGTCTTTTCTGATTACACCACCAGAGTCACTCTGTTGCCATTTCTGAAAACGTGAAATTATGGTTGAAAATGAGAAGGAGAACCACCTTTCGTTCCATACCACCACGCTGATGCTTGTATATGTGTTTAAAAAGAAAAAAGAAAAGAAAACAACAACAACAAAAGTGAAAGAATAGGTAGCAGACAGACAATTAGACGCAGGGAGACAATTAAACGCAGGGAGACAATTACACAGGGAGAGAATGAGACGCAGGGAGACAATTAAACGCAGGGAGACAATTAAACGCAGGGAGACAATTAGACAGGGAGAGAATGAGACGCAAGGAGACAATTAAACGCAGGGAGACAATTAGACAGGGAGAGAATGAGACGCAAGGAGACAATTAAACGCAGGAGACAGTTACACGCAGTGAGAGACGTATTCAGACAGCAAAGAACGATAGATACGTAGGCTGTTTTGATTTAAGACCAGACAACATACGATGTGTTTAATTAAGGCTGGTCTGTGGTATCTAACACAGGACAGAAGATGGCCATTGTTGGTGGACCAGAAGATGGCCATGTTGGTGGACCAGAAGATGGCCATTGTTGGTGGCCATTGTTGGTGGACAAGAAGATGGCCATTGTTGGTGGCCATTGTTGGTGGACAAGAAGATGGCCATTGTTGGTGGCCATTGTTGGAGGACAAGAAGATGGCCATTGTTTGTGGACAGAAGTGGCCATTGTTGGTGGACAAGAAGATGGCCATTGTTGGTGGACAAGAAGTGGCCATATGTTGGTGGACAGAAGATGGCCATTGTTGGTGGACCAGAAGATGGCCATTGTTGGTGGACCAGAAGATGGCCATTGTTGGTGGACCAGAAGATGGCCATTGTTGGTGGACAAGAAGATGGCCATTGTTGGTGGACAAGAGGATGGCCATTGTTGGTGGACCAGAAGATGGCCATTGTTGGTGGACCAGAAGATGGCCATTGTTGGTGGACCATAAGATGGCCATTGTTGGAGGACCAGAAGATGGCCATTGTTGGTGGACATTGTTGGTGGACAAGAAGATGGCCATTGTTGGAGGACAAGAAGATGGCCATTGTTGGTGGACATTGTTGGTGGACAAGAAGATGGCCATTGTTGGTGGACAAGAAGATGGCCATTGTTGGTGGACAAGAAGATGGCCATTGTTGGTGGACAAGAAGATGGCCATTGTTGGAGGGGAAGTGCCAGAACGATCATTGCCATGTCATGGTTCCTCTCTTTAGTTTCCCTTCCTTCCTGTGTGCATACTCCTGCCATACTGTGACCGGTCATTCCAGATTCATTGCAGCTCAGACTGTTCCATAGCTTTTGATCTCCCTTGCATCCTTGAATGGATCCTCAAGCATTGGCTCAAAGATTGTCCCCTACATTTTATACTGTTTGCGTAATGTTTTTAGTTTTTCAGCAACTTTTTTCCTCTCCACACTTTCGTTTTCTTTTACTTGTACCTTTCGCTGGCTGCTTTGGGGGTGCTGTTGGATTCTTTTTTGAACCCTTGGTGGTGAGAACACCACAGAATTATGGACTGTAGTGTGTCTCTATTTGACGCCAAGAGTGCAAATACAATCAACCGTGTCTTTCTGATGAGTCCGATCAAAAGGATGAAAGGCCTAGGAGCAGGCAATACATACACATCTGCCTTCGAGAGGGATTATGATGGTTCCTTCATGCAGCTGGCGAAGGGTTTTGATATATGTAATATATATATATATATATATATATATATATATTCCCTATTTTTTCATCTTAAATTTTTTTTTTTAATTTCAAATTTTTACCACGTCATTACTATAACGAAGAAAGAATGGTTAAACTGCACTTGTTTTCCCCACTACTTAGTTGTTCATCATCATCATTGCCGCCTTTTATCCATCTTTTCATCAGCCATCACGCTGAGTAGAGACGAACGTGCGCATCAATACTTGTCAATGAACCGGTGCACCTTCTCCAAAATCCAGCAAATTAACTGACAATAAAACATAGGGTCAAGTTCTTTGCTTCGTGTATCTATGGTTTGCAGCACTCTTTTCACATTGTTTCTTCATCACTTGCAGAATTGTCACATTGTTTCTTCATCACTTGCAAAATTGTCACATTGTTTCTTCATCACTTACAGAATTGTCACATTGTCTCTTCATCACGTGCAGAATTGTCACATTGTTTTTTCATCACTTGCAGAATTGTCACATTGCCTCTTCATCACTTGCAGAATTGTCACATTGTTTCTTCATCACTTACAGAATTGTCACATTGTCTCTTCATCACTTGCAGAATTGTCACATTGTTTTTTCATCACTTGCAGAATTGTCACATTGTCTCTTCATCACGTGCAGAATTGTCACATTGTTTCTCCATCACTTGCAGAATTGTCACATTGTTTCTCCATCAGTTGCAGAATTGTCACATTGTTTCTCCATCACTTGCAGAATTGTCACATTGTTTCTTCATCACTTGCAGAATTGTCACATTGTTTCTTCATCACTTGCAGAATTGTCACATTGTTTCTCCATCACTTGCAGAACTGTCACATTGTTTCTTCATCACTTGCAGAATTGTCACATTGTTTCTTCATCACTTGCAGAATTGTCACATTGTTTCTCCATCACTTGCAGAATTGTCACATTGCCTCTTCATCACTTGCAGAATTGTCACATTGTCTCTTCATCACGTGCAGAATTGTCACATTGTCTCTTCATCACGGGCAGAATTGTCACATTGTTTCTTCATCACTTGCAGAATTGTCACATTGTTTCTTCATCACTTGCAGAATTGTCACATTGTTTCTTCATCACGTGCAGAATTGTCACATTGTCTCTTCATCACTTGCAGAACTGTCACATTGTTTCTTCATCACTTGCAGAACTGTCACATTGTTTCTTCATCACTT
>CM031615.1:2325748-2333248 GCA_018398815.1 Conus ventricosus
AATCCATGTATGGCGGGAGAGCGAGACAGACAATCGATAATGATATACCGCAGGGCAGACAATCCATGTATGGCGGAGAGCGAGACAGACAATCGATAATGATATACCGCAGGGCAGACAATCCATGTATGGCGGAGAGCGAGACAGACAATCGATAATGATATACCGCAGGGCAGACAATCCATGTATGGCGGAGAGCGAGACAGACAATCGATAATGATATACCGCAGGGCAGACAATCCATGTATGGCGGAGAGCGAGACAGACAATCGATAATGATATACCGCAGGGCAGACAATCCATGTATGGCGGAGAGCGAGACAGACAATCGATAATGATATACCGCAGGGCAGACAATCCCATGTATGGCGGAGAGCGAGACAGACAATCGATAATGATATACCGCAGGCAGACAATCCATGTATGGCGGAGAGCGAGACAGACAATCGATAATGATATACCGCAGGGCAGACAGTCCATGTATGGCGGAGAGAGAGAGACAGACAATCGATAATGATATACCGCAGGGCAGACAATCCATGTATGGCGGAGAACGAGACAGACAATCATAATATATAACCGCAGGGCAGACAATCCATGTATGGCGGAGAGCGAGACAGACAATCGATAATGATATACCGCAGGCAGACAATCCATGTATGGCGAGAGCGAGACAGACAATCGATAATGATATACGCAGGCAGACAATCCATGTATGGCGGAGAGCGAGACAGACAATCGATAATGATATAACCGCAGGGCAGACAATCCATGTATGGCGGAGAGCGAGAACCAGACAATCGATAATGAAAAAATAAACCGGGGGGCCTGGGCAAACAATCCATGAAAGGGGAGAGTGGACAAAACATGGGACAGAAACCCCTGTATGGGGGGAACGAGAAAAGACAATCGATAATGATAAACCGCAGGCAAAACAATCCTGAAAGGCGGAGAGCGAACAGAAAAACGATAATGAAATACCGCAGGGAAAGACAACCCCAGAATGGGGGAACCCGAGACAACAGAACAGACAACCCATGTATGGCGGAAGCAAACCCAACAATCAAATTAATGTTTAACCGCAGGGCAGAAAAACCATGTATGGGGGAGAGCGAGACGGGACAATCGAAAATGAATACCGCAGGGCAGACAATCCATGTAGGCGGAGAGCGAGAAAAGACAATCATAAGGGATAAAAACCCCCGGGGCCAGAAAAATCCATGTATGGCGGAAAACGAAAACAGACATGGGACGGGCCCAACCCCTTAAAATGGCGGAGAGCGAACAGGAAATCGAAAAGTAGAAAGAAACTCGTGGAGGGCGTGGCACAAGATTTCCTCAGAAAAAGCACCCCCTTAAAGCAAGTTTTTCCCGGGCCCCTTTAAACTCCTACACTCTGGGGGGGTTTGGGGCCACACCCGGGTTCCCCCTTTGACTCCGTGCCCCCTCTGCGCCCCTTTTTTTTTTCCCATCTTGGCCCGACCAGGGGCGGGGAAATTCGACCCCATGCCCCTCTGGAATCTCTTTTTTCCCACTTAATGCCCTCGGGGTTTAAAAACCCTGGGGCCCAGGGACACCTAATTTTTTGTGGGAAAATTTAACCCTTATAATTCACTTTTTTTCCCCTCCTTGACCAACCCCAAGCTTGAACACCTCCCCCTTCCCCCGTTTCTGCCATTGCTTCAGGGCTCGGGTTTTTTTTCCTTCCCTGCAAAAGAGCTTTTTTCATGGGCGAAAGCAGACGTTTCCTACAAACCCCCTTACCCTCCAATTTCTGCATGGGGACTTTGACCTGATACCCTTTCCTCCCCCGGCTGTTGCCAATCAGCATACTTTTCAGTTTTGTAAAATTTTGAGCTGCCTCCATTTGTTTTAAAGGGGCACCTTTAGCTGATCATGACAGCTGTTTTTGGTTGACTTAGAGGGGGCTACTATGTCGGGTCTCATGAAACTCTTGCTGAGGTATTTTGGGTTTGACTTTTTCCATTTCGGGGAAGGTCTGCAGTGCACCCCCCATCATCTGCCCCGTCCAGCGACTCTCCCTCATGTTTGGGAGGGGCCTGGGGGTTCTTGGCCATAAATTTGTTTGCCCCTGCCGTGAAGAATTTGGGGGCTTTTGGAGTCCTGATTCTCCCTTTTGGGGGTTTTGGTACTGGCCCAACTACTTGTAAAATCTTTTTTGAGCTTTTTGGTTGTGTCTCCATGTGTCCCTTTCCTTGAGCCGGGGCCCTTACTTTAATGATTTTTGGGAACATGCTCCACTGTTTTTTTTTCCCTGGCAGAGGGCATCAGACCCGTCGTTTTCCCCCACTTCACCTTTTTGCTTTGAGGGAAAGAAGGTCTTTTCAAATTCTGAAATAAGCTGACCCTAAAGGGGGGCCCAAAGTCCAAAGGGAAAACCCCCAAAGTGAACTTTTTTTGGAGTGAAATTCTCCCACTTGGGTCCTTTGGGCCCCTTGCGGGCTCGCGGGGACTTTTTGGAGCCCTTTTTTTGGGTCTTCTTTTTTTCTCATCTCCTGAATCATCAAGCCTTTTTTGGTTTTTCCCTTTGGCCCTTTGACCACCTTTCATTTTTTGGGTCCCCCCCCAGCCCTTTTCCCGTTGGTCTGTGTGTGTCCTTTTTTTCCTGATCTTGAATTTTTCTTTGGTCGAACCCAAACCGCCTTTTGAATTTTCCCCTTTTTTCTGCCGTTTTCCCGCGGGGGTTTTGATTGCTTCTCCCCACCTTGTCTCCTAAGTTTTCCCACATGCTTTAAAGGGTCTAAATTTTTCCCTGCTTTGTTTTCCTCCGGGAAAGGATTTTCAGGGGTAGTTTCACTTTGCTTGGGGGCGTACACCGATGTCATCAGACGGGGTGGGACCCCAAACCCAAATTTTCCCTTTTGAATTTGGGTTGATTTTGGTTTTCCAAATTGCCCCCAACGGGGCTGGTGCAGAGGGCCGTAAACCCAAAGGGGCCCAAAAGGAGTTTTGGGTAAAAAAGCAGAACGGGCAGAAAAACCAGACCTTGAAAAATTCCCCAGGGAGCCCAAAACGGGTCAAGGGTCTCCAAGCCTTTTTTTCCCCCATCTGTTTGGGGGGCTTTTTTTTATGTGTTTTTCACCCTTAAACATCCAAATTTTCCAAAGGGCTCTTGACTGGTTTTTTTCTGTGACTTTTGGGAAAAGGGCCCCGGGTTGGAAACACTGAAAAACCACAAAATTGGGCCCCATTTTTTTCCTTTCCTCAGTGAAAAGACCCGTGATTTTTTTTGGCTTAACGTTTTCGGATGGGGGAAACCTAGTCGCCCAAGCCCTCCAGAAACAGGGACGAGTCTCGTCTTCTTGGATGAAATCACGGTAGTGTCATCCATAAACCCCCTTGAGAGGGGGCCCATTTTGGACCCCTCCCCCAGGCTGTTTGTCTCGCGTTGTTTGTTGCTGTTTCAAGAGGGTTTTTCCTTTGCCAGAAACGAACAAAAGGGGGAAATTTCCCACACCCCATTGCGATGCCCATTTCCCAAATTTGACCCAAATCTGTTGTGTCCCCCTTTGGTAGAAACCCGGGGCTTAGAACCATTAAAAGTACTTAAAGAGCTTCCCCGGATTTTTCTTTGGCACATGGTACACCCAAAGGGCCAACTGAAACTTTTCTCAGGGGGCCCAGATCCATATGCGTTTGCCAGATCAAGCCACACACCCCAGGTCCCCTTTTTTCTTTTTTTTGTTTTTTTGGATTGCGCCCCCAATCTTTGTGGCGTGTTCTAAAACAGCCAGCCACGCCCGGGGATGCCCCTTCTGGACTAAACACATCCAAGTACTTGTTTTTCCATCCCCGGGACTTGGTCAGCCTTTCTGCCATGACAGAGAAGAAAATTTCCCCTTTGACGTTCAGTAGTGATATTGGCCTTTCGGGGGGATTCACTTTCGGGTTTGGGTCTTTGGGATGTTTCACACCATTCTGCCGTCATCCACGGCCGCTGACTTCCCCGGTTTTTCTCCAAGGGCCCATCGCAGCAACCTGTGGACCCCCTCCCAGCAACCCTTTTGGGGCAATTTTTTTTTTAAAGCTTGGGAAGGGAATCCGTTTGGCCCGGTGATGAAAAAGCTTTTTGGGGTTTGTCGACCACCTTTTTGAAATTTTCCCCCAACTTGGGGGCTTGGCCCTTGCCCCCTTCCCCCAGGTTGGTTTGGCCCCCACCAGACCTTCAATGGCGAGTGGGGGGGGTTTTTCTCGTGAGGCAGAGATGTTTTCCTCAATTTCTGCTCAAGAACCCCCTTTTTCCACAAATTTGGGTCCCCCGATTTTTTGGGTGGGCCCCCAAAAGTGTTCCTGGGAAACTGGAAAGGGGGGCTCTGAAGAAGCGCTCTTTGTCCCTTTTTCTTTTTGGGTCTTCCCCCCGCAGTTTGCTTTGGGGAGGGCGCTGTGTTTTTTTTTTCATCTTCCCACAGTTTTTCCAACCTTGTTCTTCACTGGGATTTCGGTCCCTTTATTTGCTTCTTAGGTTTTTCTTTGGGGCTCCCGATCTTGTCCATCTTTTCTTTGGGGTCTGGGTTTCTTTGGAAAGGGTTTTTCTTTGGGAGTTTTACCCCCATAGGGGTTTTCCCCACATGTGGCAACACAATTTCCCCATATGTGGCAGTTTTTTGTTCAAGGGTGCTTTTTTTTCCCTATCATGCAACGAGTCTTTGGAAAGATTTTTGCATCCATTTTCTCCCAATCCTTTAAATTTTTGTTTGCTCGTGGCAGGGTTTAGTTTCCCGGGCCCCGGGGACGAGGGGCCGTGCAAATTCCCCATCCCCAACCAAAAAAGCGTGGGTGTCCTTTGGGACTGTGGTTTAAAACCTGGCCTTGGTCTTCCCCAAAGTCTTTTCTGCTGATGGGAGTGCGCCCGCTGCTTCCCTTCAGATGATTCCCTTTACACACCCATCTTTGTTCGGTGGGTCTCATGCCACGGGTGGTAGAAACGCTTTTCCCCCAACACATGGATTTTTCCATTTTTGGGCCATTTTTCATAGTCCGTTTGGGGTTTGCAGTCGTTTTATTGGTTGAGCACCCTGGAATTTATCATTCCCCTCCCCCTTTCGGGGAATCCCTGGGGGCATCTTTTCCTTTTATTCTTTTAATGATTACCCAGGGCAGACAATCCATTATGGCGGGGAGGGAAGACGACAATCGATAAAGATATACCGCAGGGCAGACAATCCATGGAGGCGGGGAGCGAGAAAAGACAATCGATAAGAAATAGCGCAGGGGAGAAAAATCCATTTTTATGGCGGGGAGTGGAAAAGACAAACGATAAATATACCGGGAAAGGGGAGACAAATTTATTATGGCGGGGAGCGAAACAGACAATCGATAATGATATACCGCAGGGGAGACAATCCATGTATGGCGGAGAGCGAGACAGACATGGGGCAGACCCAAAACAAATATGGCGGAGAGCGAACAGAAATCGATAATGATATACCGCCCGGGCAGACAATCCAGTATGGGGGAAAAGCGAGACAGACATGGGAAAGACAATCATGTAAGGCGGGGGAGCGAGACAGACCCAAACGATAAAAGATTACCGCAGGGGAGACCCAAACCATGTATGAAGGAGAGCGAGTCAGACAAACGATTACTGACATACCGCAGGACGACAATCCATGTAGGAAAAACCAGAAACCCGACAAACCACATAAGGCAAAACTAATTTACCGTAATGAGACAAACATCTAAATAGGCAACTACAGGACAGACAAACCCTTTTGGAAAAAACCAAAAGAACAGACAAACCATGTAGGGGAGACAAAGGACCGTCCCAAACCAGTAGGGCAGACCACAGAAACGGGCAAACCAATAAACAGACCAAGACAGACAATCCCGTAAAAAAAAACCACAGGGGCAGTCAATCCATTAGGGCAGACCCCATGACGACAATCCCTGAAAAAACAGACTAAGGACAGACAATATATGTAAAAACGGCCCCCCAGGGCAGACAAAACATTAGGACAGACCACAGACCAAAAATCCATTAGGAAAAGACCAAAAGGACAGACAATCCCTTAAAGGGCAGACCACAAGAGAACAAAACCAAGTAAGAAAGACAGGGACAGACAATAAATGTAGAAAAAGACCCCAGACAACCCAAACCATTTGGGCAGACCCCAGGGCCGAAATTTCCCTGTAGGACCAACCACAGGGCAGACAATCCATAAGGGCAGACCACAGGCAGACAAAACCATTAGAACAGACCACCCGGACAACAATCCTTTTAGGGACAACCACAGGGCAGACAATCCATGTAGAAAAAGACCACAAACACAGACAATCCCCTGTAAACGACCCCCAGGGCAAAACATCAATGTTTGGAAAAGACCACAAGGGCAAAACAATTTCCCTTAGGACAAACCCCCGGACAGACAACCCTATAAACAGCCACAGGACAAAACAATCCATAAAAGGGCAGACCACAGGAATGGGGGGGCAATCCATATAGGGCAGACCACAGACAACAATCCATAAAAAACAGAAAACCCCAAAGGAAAAGACAATCCATGAAAGGGCAGACCACAAGGGCCCGACAAAACCCCTATAAGGGCAAACCACAGGACAGACAATCCATATAGGACAACCCCAGGACGACAATCCTTTGAACAGATCACAGGAAAAACAATCCAAAGAAACCCAAACCCCAGGAGGGGACAATCCTGTAGGACAGCCATAGGGCAGACAATTCATGTAGGACAGACCACAGGACCCCGACAATCCATAAAGAACAAAACCACAAAGGGCAGCCCAAACCATGTAGGACAAAAACCCCAGGACAACAACCCATATAGGGCAGACCCCGGAAAAAGACAATCCATAAAGGACAGCCAAGGAAAAGACAATCCAGGAAAAACAACCACAGGGCCCGACAATCCATTTTAGGGCAGACCATACGAAAAGACAATCCATATAGAACAGACCCCAGGACAAACAATCCAAAGTAGAAAAGACCACAGGATAGACAATCCCCTGTTAGGACAGAAACCCTACACAGACAATCCATGTAGAACAGATCACAGGACAGACAATCCATGGGGACAGACCATACGACAGACAATCCAAGTAGAAAAAGACCACAGGGCCCACAAAACCGTAGAACAGACCACAGGAAAAGACAAAAACCCGTAGGGAAAGGGCCCCCCCCCCACCCAGACAACCATTAGAAAAAACCTCAGGGCAGACAATCCAAAGAGAACAGACCACAAAACAGACAACCATGTAGAACCGAAACCCCAGGGCAAACAAAACCCCCTAGGAAGACCACAGGGCAGACCCAAACCATAAGGGAAAAGCCAATAGAACAGACAATCCCCTGTAGAACAGACCAAAAGGGCAGAACCAATTTTGAAAAAGACCTCAGGGCCCGACAATCCAGGTAGAACAGACCACAGGGCCCGAAAAAAACCCATGAAAGGGCCGACCACAGGACGACAAACCATATAGAAAAAAAGACCCAGGGCAGACAAACCATGTAGAACAACCACA
>CM031615.1:2338248-2340748 GCA_018398815.1 Conus ventricosus
CGTGTGAGAGAGAGAGAGAGAGAGAGAGAGAGAGAGAGAGAGAGAGGGGAGGGAGAGAGAGAGAGAGAGAGAGAGAGAGAGAGAGAGAGAGAGAGAGAGAGGGAGGAAAAGTTTATTCATCTATAGGTCATTGCCCCTCATGAAGGAGTGCATACAACCAAAACAAATCAGAACTAAGAAAAACACAGAATCATTATGATTATTAGTACACTTCCAAAATGCATACAAGACTCAAAAACAGAACGCAACTTAAAACGCTTCGTGCAAATCAATTGGCAAGTGTTTAATAGTTCGTTTATCTTAGATATTACAAGCAATGTCAATTTAAACTAACAAGGTTGTTTTTTTCTTTTTCAAATTTAGACGGTATACACTGTGCTTTTAAATCGTTCAAACTGAACAACAACAAAAAGCAAAATGTAAGTCAACTTGTTTTTTCATTTTGGCACAGAGAGAGAGAGAGAGAGAGAGAGAGGGGAGAGAGAGAGAGAGAGAGGAGAGAGAGAGAGAGAGAGAGAGAGAGAGGAAAGAGAAAAGAGAGAGAGAGGGGGGGGGAGAGAGGGAGAGAGAAAGAGGGAGAGAGAGGGAGAGGGAGAGAGAGAGAGGAGAGAGAGAGAGAGCGAGAGAGAGAGAAGAGAGAGGGAGAGAGAGAGAGAGACAGAGACAGAGACAGGGGAGAGAGAGAGAGAGAGAGAGAGTCTCTCTATCTGTCTCATTTCATATCTTAATTACAATTTTAATTTTTGATTTCAAGTTTAGTCCAGTTGGGGCATGTTTATCTTTACAGCTTCCCTGATGAAGCCTGAGTCAAGGTGAAGGCCAGCGATGGTGACTGGGCAGATGCTGCTCTATTTTCTTCCTCCTGTATACTGTCTACTGTCTGTGCCCAGTTGGGCAGATGCTGCTCTATTTTCGTCCTCCTGTTATACTGTCTACTGTCTGTGCCCAGTTGGGCAGATGCTGCTCTATTTTCTTCCTTCTGTATACTGTCTACTGTCTGTGCCCAGTTGGGCAGATGCTGCTCTATTTTCTTCCTCCTGTATACTGTCTACTGTCTGTGCCCAGTTGGGCAGATGCTGCTCTATTTTCTTCCTCCTGTATACTGTCTACTGTCTGTGCCCAGTTGGGCAGATGCTGCTCTATTTTCTTCCTCCTGTATACTGTCTACTGTCTGTGCCCAGTTGGGCAGATGCTGCTCTATTTTCTTCCTTCTGTATACTGTCTACTGTCTGTGCCCAGTTGGGCAGATGCTGCTCTATTTTCTTCCTCCTGTATACTGTCTACTGTCTGGCCCAGTTGGGCAGATGCTGCTCTATTTTCTCCTCCTGTATACTGTCTACTGTCTGTGCCAGTTGGGCAGATGCTGCTCTATTTTCTTCCTTATGTATACTGTCTACTGCCTGTGCCCAGTTGGGCAGATGCTGCTCTATTTTCTTCCTCCTGTATACTGTCTACTGTCTGTGCCCAGTTGGGCAGATGCTGCTCTATTTTCTTCCTCCTGTATACTGTCTACTGTCTGTGCCCAGTTGGGCAGATGCTGCTCTATTTTCTTCTTCCTGTATACTGTCTACTGTCTGTGCCCAGTTGGGCAGATGCTGCTCTATTTTCTTCCTCCTGTATGCTGTCTACTGTTTGTGCCCAGTTGGGCAGATGCTGCTCTATTTTCTTCCTCCTGTATACTGTCTACTGTCTGTGCCCAGTTGGGCAGATGCTGCTCTATTTTCGTCCTCCTGTATACTGTCTACTGTCTGTGCCAGTTGGGCAGATGCTGCTCTATTTTCTTCCTCCTGTATACTGTCTACTGTCTGTGCCCAGTTGGGCAGATGCTGCTCTATTTTCGTCCTTCTGTATACTGTGTACTGTCCCATGTCCTCCACCGTAACACAATAGAATACAGGACTTCCATTAAATATTCACACACCCCAACACACACACACACACACACACACACGTGTGTGTGTATGTCTCTCTGTCTCTGTCTCTGCCCTCTCTCTCTCTCTCTCTCTCTCTCTCTCTCTCTCTCTCTATATAATATATATATATATATATATATATTTATATATATATATATATATATGTGTGTGTGTGTGTGTGTGTGTGTGTGTGTGTGTGTGTGTGTGTGTGTGTGTGTGTGTGTGTAAAATAATATTATAATCAATATTATTATTATCATTATCATTGTAAGAATTATTATTGATTATTATTACCATCATCATCATTATTATCATTATAATTATTATTATTACCACTATTATTATTATTATGAAAGTCCTTTGAGAAAGATCTTAAGCGGTCGAAAAACGGGGAAGAAATTGATGTGCCTGTTGTTTGTTTGTTTGTTTGAGTGAACACATGCATGCACCCACGCACGCACCTCACTCACTCACTCAATCATACACATACCCGTCCCCGTCTCCATCGAAAGTGACTTTTAGGGAACAGACATAAAATATATGAGAGAACGACCACACGCACGCTGGTACACAATCACACACGTAAA
>CM031615.1:2346441-2359543 GCA_018398815.1 Conus ventricosus
TGGGACGAGATCCTAAGAAAGTTAAAACTGATTTGGGTATTTCTGGTGTAACGACATTGTTATACTCTCGACATTCACTGCTTTTTTGTCTTCACCCCTCCTCCTTCATCCCCTTCCTGACGTATATTAACCCCCTCCCTCCCAACCAACCTCCTCCTCCTTCATCCCCTTCCTGACGTATATTAACCCCCTCCCTCCCAACCATCCTCCTCCTCCTTCATCCCCTTCCTGACGTATATTAACCCCTCCCCTCCCAACCATCCTCCTCCTCCTTCATCCCCTTCCTGACGTATATTAACCCCCTCCCTCCCAACCAACCTCCTCCTTCATCCCCTACCTGACGTATATTAACCCCCTCCCTCCCAACCATCCTCCTCATCCTTATCCCCTTCCTGCCGCATATTAACCCCCTCCCAACCAACTTCTCTTCCACCAACCACCAAATCGACGTTTACCATAAAAATGATGATGACTCGTCAGTGTCTGTGTATATGTGTGTGTGTGTTCTGTCTGTCTGTCTGTCTGTATGTATGTATGTGTGTATGATGTATGTATGTATGTAGTATGTATGTATGTATGTATGTATGTATGTGCGTGTGTCTTTGTGTATGAGTTTAGTGAGTGTGGTAGTAGTAGTAGCAGTATAGTGGGTAGTAATAGTAGTAGTAGCAGTAGTAGTAGTAGTAGTAGTATAGTATAAGTACTAGCAGTAGTAGTAGTAGTACTTAAGTTTTACGTCTGTTCACATATGTGATATTAGACGAAGAGAGAGAGAGAGAGAGAGAGAGAGAGAGAGAGAGAGAAAAGAGAGAGAGAGATGCATAAATGTCTGTGACTATGTAGTGTACATGGTCATCGAAGTGCATATAAATGTCCCTCTAAGCATCCCTACACCATACCTGCAAAAAATCGTAAAGCAAATGCTTAACTGAACTACAGATAAAGACAAAAACAACATTGTAGCCACACCTTAAATCTGAAAAGACATCACACAAAGACATGCCTGATAATAGTGGTAAATGAGCCTGACGAGGTAAACAGTCAAACAGCAGTGTGTGTGTGTGTGTGTGTGTGTGAGTGCGTGCGTGCGTGCTGCGTGCGTGCGTGCGTGCGTGAGAAAAGAGAGAGAGAGAGAGAGAGAGAGAGAGAGAGAGAGTGTGTGTGTGTGTGTGTGTGTGTGTGTGTGTGGTGAGAGGATTATAATTTTAAACCTTCTCGGGTCAAATCGAAAAAAACTGGCCAATGCAGATAAATCATGTCAAATAAACAAAGTAAGAGTTTACGAGTTATGGCGAAACAACAAATTAAACAGCCCTACTCATTTCTACAACTGTGGGGCCCAAAATCATTAATTTGTCTTCGTGTCAAATTGTACAGCCTACGAAAGAGCAACGAAATCAAAAAACAGAAGCATCAAATAAAACAGACCTAATCAAACCAGTTAAACAAGAGACGCCAACGAACATTCGTAAGGTGTGAAGACTAAAACACTTCTGTGATAAAAGGCTGATGGGTTTAAAGGAAAGCCTTGGTGTTGACTGCGACTTGCCGGCTAAATACACTCCCTTTTTCATATCTGAATGAATCCGAAAATAGGTCACAGACAAATTTACTTCCAACGTCCCCCACGCCTTCGCCAACGCCTCCTCCCCTCACTGTTCCTTTCGTAGTTAGGTCCCTGTCTTCCCCCAACACGCAAATACGTCTTTAAACTACCATAGACAGCAAGTGTCACCATTAAACCAAAGATAGCACAGACTGGCCTTGGCGTTTTGATACCCGCCCCCCCTCCCCCTCACCTCCTCCGTTTAAAATTTTGCTTTCCGATACGACTAAGATACACCCAGAACGTGGGTTGAAGAAGTGTAACATTCCTCCACTACTTTTGTTGTGACTGCTGGTGTAGGAGAGATGAGGAGAAGTGGGAGAGAAAATGGGGGAGCGTGGGGGGGCTTTGTAGGGTATGGAGTAAAATGGTTAGCTTTACTTCATCTATTTTTATCCCCAGAATGAAGCATTCGCGTTCAGTATTGTTCGTTTAATGATGTCAAGGATATTTTATGCAGTTTATGGCCTTGGGCTCAAAAAAAGGGGAAAGAAGCAATACAGAAATGTGCACGACCTTTCAAAGTTAGCGAAGATGACAGCTTGTTTTGAAACGATAGGTCAGTAGATTATCTCTAGTGTGCAGTGAAACAAATTAAGTTTAAAATGGAAGAGTGAAAAAAAAAAATCTTTCTTGACAATGAGTGATAATTGAATGGATATTAATTCATAACAAAACATGTGATGTCAAAACATGTAAAGGGCGAGCATTCTTTTGGCATGCTTCTCTCTCTCTCTCTCTCTCTCCTCTCTCTCTCCCCTCTCTCTCTCTCTCTGTGCGGGGTATGTATTTGCCTGTGTAGTGCACACGCACACGTGTGTGTTGTAAGAAGGGGGCTTATGTGTGTGTGTGTGCGGTTGTGTGTGTGTGTGTGTGGTGTGTGTGTTTTGTGGTGTTTTGTGTGTGCGTGCGTGCGTGCGTGCGTGCGTGTGCGTGCGTGTGCGTGCGTGCTTGCTTGCGTGTGTGTGTGTGTGTGTGTGTGTGTGTGTGTGTGGTGTGTGTGTGTGTGGTGTGGTGTGTGTGTGTGCGGGCCCTTTATTGATGCCGTGTCTTTTTTCTTCTTCTTCTTCTTCTTCTTTTCCTTCTTCTTTTTTTTTTTTTTTTTTTAAATTCAAATAAGTCCACACAGTACAACACTTTTAGAATAAAAAATATAAAGAACAAACCAAACAAACGTAGAAAAGAAAATCAACATACAAAAAACACCCCAACAATCCCATTCAAACATTTTAAAGGCACGGTTACAGCCTTTTTACGTGGTAGAAAAGAGAAAAGAGAGAGAGAGAGAGAGAGAGAGAGAGAGAGAGAAGAGAGAGAGAGAAGAGAGAAGAGAGCACATGAGCAAGCCTGTGTTTTATAAAATTTTACATATTTGTCTTTGTTTTCTTTAATATTACATATAACACAAGCACAGTACATACAAAACCACATAAACCCCTCACATCCAATATACCATCCCACACATACTAACTATACATATACAATACACCATAAACATACAACATACTACATAAATATACAACATCAACACATATATCACTACCCACACAATACTAACATACTACACATATATTATATATAAATTTTTAATATAAATATATAATATATATATATAATAATTTATATATATATTATATTGAAGGTTCGTACTATATCCAAAGGGGCGTTTTGGGGGTGTAACAGTTTTGGGGAAACTATAACAGCTTGTACACTTTAAAATTTAAACAATGCATAATCCGTAATTCATTCTGAGCCGCGAACATCGGCGATAGGGGTGCCATTTGGAAAGGAAAATCATTATATACAAATGTTTTTTCGAGCAATGTATTCTTCTTTTATATCTGTATTTTAAAGCTTATTAAGAAAAACTTAAAAGTCGGGGTGATTTCTGTTCTGTTCTACACGATATAAATGTTTTTGCAAAAAACTAAAAAAAAATAAGGGCCCCATAGATTTTTTATCAAATCCAACAGGGGCTAAGGGGTTCATTATCGAAAATTTTAAATGCACACATACATTTTTCATTCACAAAACCACCAGCTTTTTCCCAAAAACTTTTTATGCCCGACAATACCAAAACATATGGTAATACGTCCAAAACAGGGGACAAAATACAAACATCGCTTTTAAATACACCCTTTTTTTTCAGCAAACATTAGTACCAAGACCTTGTATTATTCAAAACTGTAACCATTTTCTTTTTATGTCAAAAATTTTACTCAATAAAGAAAACATTTTTTTCCAGCTTTTAAACTTTTTCAGTTTTATATCCCAGTTCGACAGTTTTTCGGTGTGTAGAATCTATAAAAATTCAAAATATAATCTGACCCTTTACAAACGACGTTAATTTTTTTGAAACATACTGCATATTTAAACATTCTTTGAAATTTCAACTTTGATTTTGTTTTTTTTGTATTTTTTCATAATAGCTCTTTAATACCAAAAAAGTGACAAAATTTAATGTTTACACAACTTTGTTTAAACTGTTCGTAAGAAATATACGGCCATTGCCCAGCAAAAAATGAGCAATCAATAAATGCCCTTTTGATCCATGCTTTTTCCGAAATAGTCTTTTTTTTCCCGACTTTATTCTTTTGTAAAAAAAACTGGTTCCGCAAGGATTCAAAAAAAAAGTTTACATTTAACTTTTTAAAAAAAATTTTTTGTACCCATAAATACCTCTGTCCAAAAATACATTTGATTTACAAAAGGGAAGAAAGTATTTCGGTCCATATTTCTCAATATGCAAAAAAGGGGAAATTTAGATTTTGAAATTTTTTTTTCCATTTTTTGTGGATCTGAACTTTTTTGCAGCCACGTAAAATTTTGGGGAAAAAAACAAACTTTTAATTCGGTAGTCCAAGACCACCGTTTGGATACTTTTGTGAGCATTTTTCTATTTTTTTTTGTCGGGTTTTTTTATTCCACACAAATTTGTAACAGAAATTTTGTAAAGCTGAAAGAAAGGCCGGGGGGTTTTAGGAGTAATACCAAAAAATAGATGATTTTTGAAAAAATGAGCGTTTTAAAATTGCCACCCCGGCCCCAAAGGATTAGTTGTCTTCTCACCCAAATCTAACAAATGTTTCACGTCCCTAACTTTCAGAAAATTTAAACTGCACAGTTTTGCAAATCTTGGAAAACCCAACCAAAATTTTTTGAATTTTTGGGGGTTCCCCTCCATACCAAAATGGTCCATTAACAAACAGCAGTATTTTTACAGCCCCCCAACCCAAACGGCGCTATTTTTTCCCCAGGATTAATATATAACCCCGAATTCGCCCAAAACTTTCCAGTACTTTATACAAGTTTCAAATGTTTTTAGTCGCCTGCTAAAAAAATTCCGTGTCATCTGCAACTGAGAAAGTTTATGTTCGATGATCTAAAACATTCCACGTTTTACATTTTCCCGAATCATTAATGCTAAAATTTTCAACAATAATAGGAATAAATATGGCGATAGGGGATCACCTTGCTGCACCCGGTCAAAACTCAAACCAACGAAACTTGACCAAAAAAAGGACACAGAGTTGATTTTTTTTAAGAATGTTTCAATCCATTTGCGAAGCCCTGTTAAAAACCAAACGTTTTCAATACTTTAAACAAAAAATCCCACCCACGAACGAATGCTTTCCAAAGCAATGTTTAAAAAAAGCCCGGAATTGTGTTCTCTAAATAAGCGTTTGGTCGAAAATACCAAAAGTTTTCCCCTATGATCTTTTCTTAACAAAACCTTTTGATCCTCATTGATAACCACTAACAACATTTTTTAAACGGTTGGCTTACCATGACCCTATTTTTATACCACTTTTAAAAAACGAGATTGGTCTCCAGTTCTTCAAAAAGTGTCTTGGGTTTATCCCCCTTTGGTAACAACAATTTTCCCTTCTTTAAACAAAAAAGCCCCCCCCCTTCTAAATCCGGGCATTTAAAGCTCTAAAACAAAAAAACCCCTTTTCTGCTCCAAAACACTTAAAAAATTCTTTTTGTGAAACCATCATGCCGGGACTTTTTTGTTTTTTCATGTTCTTTATGCATACATCCCCTCCCCATGGATTTCCCCATCTAAATTTTTTTGCTTCGTCACGGTCTAAATGTGGAATATTTACAATTTCCCCCAAACACAGTCGTAAACTTCCACTTTTTTTTGTACAGGATTCAAAAAAACCTTGAACCTCAAAAGGGGACTCTTTTGGGGTCATTTAGAAATTCCCCATGGTTATAAATTTAAAACTAGTCATACTCTTACTTAAAAAATCCCTTTTTTTTCAGGTTACGAAATAGTTCGTCATTTTTTTCCCCTTCGCATCCACCTAGCCCCGATCTTAAAAGTACCCCTTCTTTTCTTTTCTCTCAAATATTTTTTACCTTTCCTTTTTTTAACTCTAAAGTTTTGATCTCTTCTTCGTCTTTTGTCTCTTTTCTTTCGAGCCGTTGTATGTCTTGCGTATTTTCGTTCCCTTCGTTCGGGTTTTCTTCTTCATAGTTCGTAGAAATTTTTGGGGGATCTAAGCTCATCAGTAAAAAATCTAGAAAAAAATCCAAAAAATGTAAACGAAAATTGGGTCAGGGAATGGGTGTGTACTGCTTCTTTTGCATTGGCTACAGCTATTCTTGTTTAACTTCCAATTCTTTATTAATTTCGTCAGATAGCCCTTGTCCTTTAATAATGACGATTAAATTTCCAAAAATATTACCTTAATTCTTTTACCAAACCGTAACCTTAACACAACATGGAGTGGTCTGTTCTATACCCAATTCAATTCTACATCATCGCAAAGGAAACAACGGGATCTGATATAAAAAAAGAAACCCAACCGTGCTTCGGAAAAAGGATTTTTTCCTTCTCCAGGTAAAACGTGACAATCCTGATTTAAGTCCCCCAAATACATTTAATTCAAAATCGTTTTATCATGTTTTTCTACGCTTCTCTCGTTTTTGGGATTTTTAACCCTTTTATAATTACAGAAATCTCTCGGGGGGCCAAAACTAATTAAGTCTCCCCCAATTCGACATTATTTAACCCTAAGTTACAAATTTTGTTGATTAAAGGGTATTAAAAATTTTTGGGGTCATCTCTTTTTTGTCCATATACTTTTAAAAAACAAAAATTCGTGTTTTTTAATTTCTGCAAAACCCAAGGCTATCCCTCACGCCCTTGTGAACTTTTTTAATTTTAGTTTCAAATTGTTTATTGAAAAGTATTGCCACACCCTTTTGCATTAAAAGCAGCTAGAGAAATATCCTGGGTACCCCCATTCAGACTGTAATAGCGTTCCATTTTTTTTTTCAAAGTGTGTACCTGCAAAAGTAAATTGAATATTTTTTGCATTTTAAGAAATGAAATCATCTCTTCTTTTCTGTTTAATTCAGCCCTGACAATTGACTGAGAAAACTGAGACTGTACTTCCTGTTTTCAATGCGACAGTTTGTAAATCTAGAAAAAGCCCAACCAATGCTTAAATGAAAATAACATAATATTGCATAATACTACAGAACCAAAAATTTACATAATACTACGAACCAGCTTGACCTCATAACAAAATAAATAAAGGACATAGATATGCATTTTAAACGAACGTTAAAAAAAAAATAAAATATCACAAATACATAAACAAAACAAGCTGTCAAAGCAAAAAGAATACCAAAAAAACATCCGTAATCACCAAATGCCCCGCACAGATCACGTTTCAAAAAGTAAATAAATTTAACAAATTCAAAAAGTATCAAAGACAGAAAAATATTGGGGGTGTGGCGCGCGTTGCCCATGTGGTGCGCGCGCGCGCGTTGGGTGTGGTGTGGGTTGTGTGGTGTGGTGTGTGTGTTTTGTTTTGTGTGTGTGTGTGTGTAAAAGCGCGCGCGTGTATGTGTGTGTGGTGTTGTGGTGGTTTGTGGGGGGGGGGGGGGGGGGGGGGTATGTGGAAGCGCGTTGCGTGTGTGTGTGTGTTGGGGTGTTGTGGGTGTGTGTGTGGTTGTGTGTTTGTGTGTGCCTTTTGTGTTGGCGCGTGTACCTGCTTGCATTTTAGAAGAGAGAGGAGAACGAAAGAGGGCAGCAGACGACAGACAGACAACGGACAGACAATTGGAGCCAAGTTAATGCCTGGAACCACCCTAAAAATTTTGAGCTTATTTCGACATGGGCACAATAAAATCTCGAAAATCAAGAACATCGCTGATTTGGGCACGCACATTCCTCTAAGCAGAAACACGGGGTAATTTAACGTTCTCGCTGGAAGGCAGGATACCCCCCCCCCCCCCCCACCCCACAATAAATTCAAGGGTTTAAAAAAAAAAAACAACCCCCCCCCCCCCCCCGCCCCCCACCCCACCCCACCCCCCCCCCGCCCCCCCCCCCGGGCCCCCCCACTCCCGGGCCCCCAGCGCGCGCGGGGCGCGACGAGAGGACAGCAAGCACGGGGCCCCGACCCGCAACCCGCGGAAAGGGGGAAGGCGAAAGGGGAGCGCCCAAAAATCGGGGAAGGAAAGGCGCGCGCCCGCCCCCCACAAACCCCCCACCCCTCCCCCCTCCCCCCACCCCACACATCCCCAACCAAGCAAAAGCACCCAAAAATACAAAAAACACACATTTTTTTGTTGTTGTTCAGGGTAAACACACTGTATAACAAATGAATTTGGGGAAATTTTTGCATGGCTCACCACCAGATTTCCCCAAACTACAGCAAGACAAGTCAAGACCAATGCCGTACAAAAACCCCATTTTAAGGGAAAAGTTTGTATTCATTTTTGGGGCATGTCGTGGTGTATATACACGTGCGCCGCGGCACCACGTCAAATTAAATGTGGTTGTGTGTGTGGTTTTGTGTGTGTGTGGTGTGGGGTGTGTGTGTTGTGTGTGGGTGTGTGTGTGGTGTGCATGCGTGCGCGCGCGCGATTGTGTGTGCTTGTGTGGATGTGGGTGACAAGTTTAACAGTAAAAACAATACATACATGAAAAACCGCATTCTTACAACAACAGAATAACCACAAACAAAAACCTCCATTCTGCCTTCAAACTAACTGCATAGAAACAAAGCAGTCACAAAAGAAACTCAGTCCTGTTCAGCTTCAAAACGTATCCGGGACCATGGTACCAGGAAAGAAGAGAGAGAGAGAGAGAGAGAGAGAGAGAGAGAGAAGAGAGAGGAGAGAAAGAGGAAGAGAGAGAGAGAAGAGAGAGGAGAAGAAGAGAGAGAGAGAAAAGGACAAAAAGAAGCGGAAGAAAAAATGGGTGGAAGGAAATACTAAGACCGAAAATTACAAATAGAGAATCTTTGTATGCGCAAACCCCTCCAATGCACAAGTCTTACATAGTTCATTTCTTTCAAAAAAAAAAAACATTGCAATCTATGGAAAATTAGGCATTCATGGCAATTTGGACCTTACTTTAAATTTTTACCACTAATTAAACAAAACCCGTAGCAACACACCACCAAAAAAAACATCAAACCCACGTTGAAAAATACCACCCAACTGAACCCACTTTAAAACCTCTGTCCAATTGCAACAACAAAACCACAGGCCACCCGGGTTTCCATACTGGCAACATAACCTACAACCCGCAGGGTTTCACAAAAAACAATTCAGACAAAGAACACATAATGAATGTCACATACCCCAATTTAAAGAGATATCGTGAAAAATATGGTGGGCAAAAAAAAGGGCCCAGCACGCCCGCCCCCCCCCCCCCTCCGGGAAAACACAAACCCTTTAACCGTAATGACAAAGACGCCATGTACGGGCCCCAAAATTTTGTCCTGTGCTGCTTTACATACTACTGCTGTGTGCGTGCGTTGGTGTGTGTGTGGGTGGTTTGTGGTGGTTGGTGTGGTGTGGGGTGTGTGTGCGTGCGTGCGTGCGTCGTGCGTGCGTGCGGCCGCGTGTGTGTGCCGCGCGCGCTCACTTTCCCCAACATGTTTTTTTGTTTTGTTTTTTTATGTGCAAATAATTTTCAAACAGCATAAAGACAGATCAACCACCCCTGCAACAACATACGGCGTTCGCTTTCAATAAACATCGACAAAAATTTTAAAAACTGGGCCCCAAAATGAAAGGAAAACGGGAAGGGGGGCGGGGGGGGGGGGGGGGGGGGGGGGGCGCAGACCGCGGAAAGGGGGGGCCCAAAGGGGACGGGGGGGGGTGGGGGCACTCCCATTATTGGGGTCTACTCCATTTTTTTTACTCTTTTTTCCCCCCCCGATGAGGGGGAGGGGGCCGATGGAAAGATTTGGGGGGGTTTTGGGCCGGGCCACAAACGTAAAAAGATGTGTGTGTGTGTGTGTGTGTTGGGGGTGGTGTGTGTGGTTTTTGTGTGTGTGTTGGGGGGTGTGTGTGGTTTTTAATGAAAAAAGTACGAATAAAACAACATGTCGCCATGTACAAAACAAAAAAAAGAAATTATACTAAAAAGACTTATAAAATTAATTTTGTACAGACCTTTGATGGAAAATAAAGCCAAAAATACACCACCAAAGAGCCTATTAATTTTGAACGGCACGGGGTCCCCCAGAGGGGGATTTGAGGTCTTTTTTTTTCCGATGGTTTTATTCGGGGCCTCACTGATAAACAGGGGCAAAACCATCCGTTTTTTAACTTTGCCAAATTTTTTTTCCCTTGAACAAACCCGCGACAACGTTCCCGATGTTCCCGATGCTTTTTTTTAAAAGTTTTAGTTAAGCATGGTTTAAAAACCCAGCAATTGAAATCCCCGGGCCCTTTTTTAGTTTTTTTCGTTTTTCAAGTACACTCCCCCTTCACTTTCTTGAAAAGAAGCGACTAAAACAGGCCGAAAGGCCCTTTCACCTCCCCGCCGCCCCGCCCACGGCCTCCCCGAGCGATGCGCCACCTCGATGTCCTCCGGGCCCGACCCCACGCCCCACCTGCCGGAGAAAATGCCACGCACTTGCGGGGGCACGTCGGGGGCGTTCTCTCCTTGGGGGGGGGCCTCCTTCAGCCGTACAAGCGTACTTCCAAGGCGGCCGTGTTTTCTCCAGTCGTTGTGGGGCCCCCCGCAGTCGTCCTTTTTTCAGCCCCCCTGCCCTCAGTCGGCTCCTCGCTCCCCTTCTCCCTCTTTCAGTCTTCCCCCCCATCGCCTTCAAGCTTATCCTTCCCCTGGCCAGCGAATAAAGAACTCCCAGACACAAGCCTATAGAGAAGGTCTCTTTAAGCTTGTTCATTTCTTCCTTCAAACCTCCACCCTCAAACACGCAGGTCCTTTTTTTTACAGACAAAATCATTTTTTCCCTGATACAAACCCAAAGAGCTTGGGTTTCCTCCATGTCCCCCCCGCGATTCACTCTCACTACACTCTGCAAAACCCTCCGCACGTCTTTTTCTTCTTATTTTTTGGTTTCTTTTCCGTGGTGTTTTTTGGACTTGTAAAGGATCAAGGAGGAAGAAGACATTTCCGTTTGGACCCACCAAGTCAGCGGAGAAAATTTTGGGGATGGAGCCCATCACTGACAGGCGACATACGGGGTTAAAATGGGACAGTAAATATTGGTTTAAACTTCATTTTAAAACAAAAGTGACTGAAGAACACAGAAGGCCCAATGTCTCAAACCAACCGTAGACACTTCAAATATGGCATGTAACCCATCCAGTTTCTGCTCACGAAGTCCTCGCTTCCTCCTCTTCCAACCTATCCACCGCCTACCCACTCCCCCCCACCGATCTCCGCCCTCCACATTCTCTCTCTTCCTCTCAAAGAGACATTTGAAAAACAAGAAAATCTACAAATGCTGAACTGCACAAGGCTGTTGAAAGAATTTACATCGCTTTACGACCAAACTATTCACGAGACAACTCGCTGTATCGTCACGGAGCGGAGCAAGACGAAAACAACGTCTTCACCTCACGGCGACTGAACTCCAACTCCCTCCTTCTTCTTCTTCTTTTTCTTTTTTTTTTTTCTTCTTCTTCTTCTCTTTTTTTTTAATCGTACAAGTCTTTTAACTCTTCGTTTTGTACATATTATCTCCAACCTTCGTCTCCCTCTTCTTCGTATTTTACATCTATCCTCTTATTGCTCGTTCTTGTTCTTTGTTCTTGTCCTTGTTCTTCTCTCTTCTTCTTCTTCTCTTCTTCCTTTCTTCTTCTTCTTCTTCTTCTTTCTCTTCCCCCCTGTTCCTCCTCTTCATCCTCCTCCTCTTCCTTCTCCTCCTCCTCCTTTTCTTCTTCATTTTCTTCTTCTTCCTCTTCTTCTTCTTCTTCTTCTCTTCTCTTCTTCTTCTTCTTCTTCTTCTTCTCTCTTTCTCCCCCTCTCTCTCTCTCTCTCTCTGTTTTTCAGTCTCTTTGTCTTCGGTCTGTCACTCTCTCTCTCTCTCTCTCTCTCTCTCTCTCCTCTTCTCTCTCTCTCTCTCTCTCTCTCTCCTCTCTCTCTCTCTCTCTCTCTATCACATTTCTGTTCGTTTTCGATTTCTCCTTTGTTTAATTCATTCATGACCCCCACCCCCCTCAAATGGGGCTGTGGCCTTTCTGAATAAATTTTCGTTATCGTTATCGTTATCTTTAAATCTCTCTCTCTCTCTCTCCTCTTTCTCTCTCTCTCTCTCTCTCTCGCTGTCTTTCTCTTTTCCTCGCTCTCTCTCTCTCTTACTCTCTATCTCTCTCTCGCTCTCTCTCTTCTCTCTCTTCTCTCTCTCTCTCTCTCTCTCTCTCTCTCTCTCTCTCTCATCTCTCTCTCTCTCTCAAAGTCATAACATCTTTATGAAATGCCAATACTTCTAACTCACCCACTGCCTTCACCCCTTTCTTCCTCAGTAAAGATCTTTCTGTTTCTGTCCAAAAATCTTTCGGTTTCTGTCCAAACATCTTTCTGTTTCTGTCCAAAAATCTTTCTGTTTCTGTCCAAAAATCTTTCTGTTTCTGTCCAAAAATCTTTCTGTTTCTGTCCATCTCATTTCTTTCCCACCCCATTTCGGGTTTTTTCAGCCCCCCACCCCTCCCCGCCCACCCCAATCCCTTTTCCACCCGCCTACCTCTATGCATTCTCATCTCTCTTTCTTCTATTTCTCCCCTTCCGCCTACTCTATTTTCCTTTTTTTTCTCTCTCTCTCTGTGTAAACTGAAGTCGTGTTGAGGGTGTCATTGAACATGACGTTTTCAAAGTGCTGGTGGACGAGGTGGACGTTTTTGATGTTCTCTGGGGGAAATCCTGGGGGGGCACAGAGAAATCTCTCTGCATCAGCAACAACAGCGGAGGGGGCAGTGCACGATGTTTGGTCAGGATGGGGAAGAGACAGTAGGTGGGGGGAGTGTGGGTTGGGAGGGAGGGTAAAGAAGGGAGGAAGGGGTTATGATGGTCCCTGGCCTTCGCTTTCACGTGCGTTTAATGGTCGTTCTATTACAAGAACAGTTCTGTCTATCTTTGTCTGTCCTCCTCTCCCCCTCTGGGATTTTTTGGCTTTTTTTTTGTTTGTTTTTACCTTTAAGCGACTGCATTCACCTTGTCTTTCCCCCTCTCCTCCTCTCCCCCCCCCCCTTTCCCCCCCCCCAAAC
>CM031615.1:2364643-2372143 GCA_018398815.1 Conus ventricosus
AGGCAGATCTGTATGTATTGCCTACTGTCAGACCTTTTGTCCGCTTGATCGGACTCATCAGGGAGACACGACTGATCGTGTTTGTGCTCTTGGCGTCAAATACAGACACACCACTGTCCATAACTCTGTGGTGTTCTCACCACCAAGGATCAAAAAAAGAGTCTAACAGCACCCCGAAGCAGCCAGCGAAAGGTAGTAAATAAAACAAAACGAAAGTGTGGAGAGGAACAAAGTTGTTGAAAAACTAAAAACATTATGCTAACAGTAGAAAATGTAGGAGACACTCTTTGAGCCTATGCTTGAGGATCCATTTTAAGGATGCAAGGGAGATCAAAACTCTTTCCTGTTTGGACAACACCATCTCCACCTGACTTGAAATCCCCTCTTCCCTTCCTTCAACACCCTCACCCTTCCCCCTTCATCACCCCGTCCCATAACCTTCTCTCTCTCTCTCTCTCTCTCTCTCTCTCTCTCTCTCTCACACACACACACACACACACATACACACATACACACACAACACACACCACACACACACACACACACACGTACCCTCACGCTATATCCCTAACATCTTATAAACTAACACCTTCTTTCTATGTACATGCACAGAATAATCCTTCAGATCCCAGGCACGTTCTGACATTGTCTGCGCATCCGCTGCGAGCTCTATGGCGGCCAGAGGGCCCGGAAATCCAAGGTGCAGGCGTAGACCAAAATTGGGGTTAAAACTGCACAGAGCCCCCCGGCAAGTTGCACCAAGCAGAAAATTTTGGGGGATTGGGGGAAACAAAAAGAGGGGCGATGCTCAAGGGGAAAGGAAATCCAGACACAAAGGTAAAACAGACGGGTTTTGACGCAAGCCACACACCCCTCTCTCTGTCTGCTGTTGCTTTTTTGTCTCTTTTCTCTCTCTCTTTTTCTCTCTCTCTCTCTCCTTCACACACACCCAAAAAACACACAAAAAAGAAGAGAGGAGAGAGAGAGAGAGAGAGAGAGAGAGGAGAGAGAGAGAGAAAGAAGAGAGAGAGTATCAAAAAGCTGGGTGAGAACTGAACTAGAGAAATACAAAACAAAAATCCCCCCTTTTCCCCTGCCCCGATTAACCCCAATTGTATTCCCCCCTAAAAAATGATCTCTTTATGCTGTCCCACAAGGAGGGTCTTTTCTCTCAGTGCAGAATCATGCTGGCGTCTCACGATCATCCGCGTGAAAGAGAGACCGGAGAAATGAACAAGAAACCATTTCTTTTTTTCCATCCACTAACTAGCAACATCTTGATACAGAAGCACTGTCTAAGCAAGCTTAAAGACGGAGAGAAAAATGATAGGGACTGGGATAGCAGAGAGAAACTTAACAAGCAGAGAGGAGGGTGAGGGTATTCAGCTTGGCAAATTACACTCAATGTCAGTTTGGAGGATCCCACACAATCCGTGTGATGGTATGTCATGTATCACGTCATAATCCCACACAATCCGTGTGATGATTTGTATGTCATGTATCACGTCATAATCCCACACAATCCGTGTGATGTGTATGTCATGTATCACGTCATAATCCCACACAATCCGTGTGATGTGTATGTCACGTATCACGTCATAATCCCACACAATCCGTGTGATGTGTATGTCATGTATCACGTCATAATCCCACACAATCCGTGTGATGTGTATGTCATGTATCACGTCATAATCCCACACAATCCGTGTGATGTGTATGTCATGTATCACGTCATAATCCACCACACAATCCGTGTGATGTGTTATGTCATGTATCACGTCATAATCCCACACAATCCGTGTGATGTGTATGTCATGTATCACGTCATAATCCCACACACAATCTTGTGTGATGTGTATGTCATGTATCACGTCATAATCCAACACAATCCGTGTGATTGTATATGTCATGTATCACGTCATAATCCCACACAATCCGTGTGATGTGTATGTCATGTATCACGTCATAATCCCACACAATCCGTGTGATGTGTATGTCATGTATCACGTCATAATCCCACACAATCCGTGTGATGTGTATGTCATGTATCACGTCATAATCCCACACCATCCGTGTGATGTGTATGTCATGTATCACGTCATAATCCCACACAATCCGTGTGATGTGTATGTCATGTATCACGTCATAATCCCACACAATCCGTGTGATGTGTATGTCATGTATCACGTCATAATCCCACACAATCCGTGTGATGTGTATGTCATGTATCACGTCTAATCCCACACAATCCGTGTGATGTGTATGTCATGTATCACGTCATAATCCCACACAATCCGTGTGATGTGTATGTCATGTATGACGTCATTATCCCACACAATCCGTGTGATGTGTATGTCATGTATCACGTCATAATCCTACACAATCCGTGTGATGTGTATGTCATGTATCACGTCATAATCCCAACACAATCCGTTGTGTATGTGTATGTCATGTATCACGTCATAATCCCACACAATCGTGTGATGTGGTATGTCATGTATCACGTCATAATCCCACACAATCCGTGTGATGTATATGTCATGTATCACGTTCATAATCCCACACAATCCGTGTGATGTGTATGTCATGTATCACGTCATAATCCCACACAATCCGTGTGATGTATATATCGATGTATCACGTCATAATCCCACACAATCCGTTTGATGTGTATGTCATGTATCACGTCATTATCCCACACAATCTGTGTGATGTGTATGTCAGTTATCACGTCATAATCCACACAATCTGTTGATGTGTATGTCATGTATCACGTCATTATCCCACACAATCCGTTGTGATGTGTATGTCATGCATCACGTCATAATCCCACACAATCCGTGTGATGTGTATGTCATGTATCACGTCATAATCCCACACAATCCGTGTGATGTGTATGTCTGTATCACGTCATAATCCACACAATCCGTGTGATGTGTATGTCATGTATCACGTCATAATCCCACACAATCCGTGTGATGTATATGTCATGTATCACGTCATAATCCCACACAATCCGTGTGATGTGTATGTCATGTATCACGTTCATAATCCACACAATCCGTTGATGTTATATCGTGTATCACGTCATAATCCCACACAATCCGTGTGATGTGTATGTCATGTATCACGTCATAATCCCACCACAATCCGTGTGATGTATATGTCATGCATCACGTCATAATCCCACACAATCTGTGTGATGTATATGTCATGCATCACATCATAATCCCACACAATCTGTGTGATGTATATGTCATGCATCCCGTCATAATCCCACACAATCTGTGTGATGTAAATTGTCATCTATGACGTCATAATATGACTGCCATTGCTGAACGTAAGGTGCTACACCACTCACTGCTGTATCACTCTTCATCTTTAGTTTCGCTTCATCCATGATTGAACACGTGTCTGGCATAATGTGAATTGTGGCCACAGACTTCGTGTTCACTGTGTTCCATCCCAATCCTCATCCACCAACTGTAGGGAAAAAGTTGCCAAGCTTCGTACGGGTTTGTGTTTTGTTTTGTGTTTATGACCTTTATTATTTTTAATGTTTAAATTACTTTTTCATATCATCACAGGTATTGCATTTGCATTCATTCAACACACAATAGGGCAATGTATCTAAATCATTTCAGTACGTCTTACCGCACACATCTTGATACACATTTTACGTGGGCTGATATTGCATAGATCATGATTAAGCTATTGGAACAAAGGCAGTTTAGGGAACACACACACACACACACAACACACACACACACACACACACACACACACACACACACACACACACACACACACACACACACACACACACACACACACACACACACTTAAATTCTATCTATATTTCGATGTAAAATTTGCCCATGCACGCAATTTTGCGCTTGCATAAACACTCACACACATACATGTTCTCTCTCTCTCTCTCTCTCTCTCTCTCTCTCATCTCTCTCTCTCTTCTCTCTCTCTCTCTCTCTCTCTCTCTCTCTCTCATGAGAAAGAGCGTGAGTGCCCATGTCTGTCTGCGTCGCCCAGCCAACGTGCGATAAAGCCACTTCCAGCTACTAACTCCCCATGCTCTCTGCCTACTGCTAGAGAGCCACTAAACTAACGGACTTACCGGTACTCGTAAAACCAAATGGATCTCTGCAGACCAGACGGAACCAGTCAGCAGAAAGTCTTAATGCATCTCATTCCTAGCAGGCCACTCCAGTCCCCCATCATTCCGTCCGTCATCTCGCCCCCCCCCTTCCATCTAAACCTCCCCCAATCTCCCCTTCCCCCACAGCACTCCCTCCCGCCTTCGTGTTCTGTCTAGTCCGATTTCAGCTCGCCACCCTAGATTATCTGCTTCTTCACATTAGTCTTATGGTTACTTAGACAACGATACTAAAGTCGAATATGTCAGCTAAGTCTTAATGAACATTCAGAGGCCACTCAGTCCCCCATCATTCCGTCCGTACTCGGAACCAAACTAAACTAATACCCCAATCGCCCATTGTCCCGAACAGAGACCCGCTCGTGACTATTAGTTCCACCCTGGGCCAACCCATCAGAATTATAATGCTCTTCACGACTGTTCGTTCAGGGAAAGAATTGATACCATATTCAAAAGTCGAAGTGGCAACCTCGTGGATTTTTCAAGAGGGAAGGCAGGAAAGAAACTATGGTTCAGATCTGCAACAGGACGAGATTGTGGAATTCAGATGCATCGGATTGGGTACTGGAATAAACTGATTAAACTAGATAGGAGATGTACACCCTGGAAACAGGTAAGGCAACAAATAGGACGACATCAGGTGGAGGAAAATATGACACACCGTTCTGGCTGGAACAGGACAATTAAATGACCACAGTTCAGTGGCTGGAACAGGCAGAGAATTGGTGACCATACTCAGTTTTGGAACAGGCAAGATTGGAAATCACTACAGTCGAACAGGCAGAGAAGATGGCCATTGTTCAGTCGGCACAGAAAGGAGAAAATTAAAGTAACCATTTTCAGATTGAACAGCAGAAGAATTGGGGAGCCATTGTAAGTGGGCCCAGGCAGGAGAATTGAAATGGCAACAGTCAGACGCATTGGGGCGAGATGGAATGGATGGACCAGTAGTCCCATTGTTCGATGGGCAGAGAATGAAGAATTGGTTAGCACTGAAATGAGGACAGAAGGTGCCATTGTTCATTCGGGAACAGACAGAGAATTGGGCGAACTGATGAAAGTCGAACCGGAAGTACGCCCCAAAATAGAGACAGTTCGCGTGAAAGGCACAGATATAGGGCGAGCACGTTAATGGCTTGGTACCAGTTCAGATTAGGACGACCCGATTGGGGCAGGCACGTGAAATAGGACCAACGTCTGGCTGGGTACAGGAACAAGACAGAAGAACTTGCGGCTGGAAGGGACACAGGAAGGTGACCATTGCTCTAGGGATGGAACAGAAAATTGGTGACACTACTACAGTGAGGACACAGAGAAAGGTGACCATTGTTAGATGGGCACCAGAAGAAAGGGGCAAAACTAAGGTAAATGTTCGATGGAACAGGAAGGACTTGGGCAGATTGGTAAAGACGAGACATGGGGTGACCTGTTAAAGTGGGACAGGAAGGTGACTTGTGCAGACTGTGTAAAGCAAAGGACTGGAGGGACCATTGTTCAGATGAGAGACAGAATGGGACCATGTGTTAGTGAGGACAGGAAGAAGGAGGACACTGTTAGAGGAGGACAGTGATAAGTGAGGACAGAAGGCTGACACTTTCAGCTAGGAACACGCAGGGGCACTTAAGTCAGTCACTCTGCAGAATGAGCGTTGAGAGTAGGGCGGAGAATCAGGATGACTGCTGTTCAGACTGGGCACCGAGAAGTGGCAGAAAAACTAAGATGTAACCATTGGTCAGACTGTGACACCGGTGCGTCGAACATGTAAAGATAAGTGGTTTCTCGTTCTTCGTTTTCACTGTCCTAAATGTTATTTGTTTTTGCCTGAAGAAGACCCAAGAGGTCGAAATGCATTGTGTCTTGTCCTGTACTTTGTTTGTCTATGTCCTTGGCGGTAACTAACCCCCTCTCTTTCTAAAATTTAGTTGGTTAAAGGCTGAGATTTGGTGCTGAAAATGCGACAGAAACCACTGTTGAGACTGGCCATTGGTGATAGGCAGAAGAATTAGAGTGACCCACTGTTCAGACTGGGGACTAGGAACAGCCAGGAGAACTAGGGTGTCTAATATTCATTTGAATCCAGGAACATGCAGGAAAACTATAGTGAAAGCTGTTTAGAAAGAGGGACTTGAAATACGCAGGGGAACCAGAATGACAGTTTCTTTTTTTTTTACAAGACTAGGATGCAAGTGTAGAGGTATTTTCATTTTACGTCTTTTCGTAAAATTATATGACGTTAGACGAGACTGGGATAGACAGGATAATTGGGATCCATCGTGGAAGTTCCTTTCCTCGATTACGTTTTCAAGCTTTTATGTGCAAAGATCTGTGAAAAAAAGATCCACGACTTAATCAGTAAGCGTAAGACATTGGAGTCTTCAAGCGCCTTCAGTTCAGCCTTCTTCTATTGTCGCCCCCTATGAAGAAGAATACCAAAGGTGAAGGCCACCTCAGCAGATATATATGTATCTTTACTCTTTCGTTCCGTAAAAGTTAACAACCTGTTTCAATATTCATAAACTTATTACCGACCGCAGACCTTCCAGACGGGTTTACGGCTGGCAGATGCAGACTGTGGCTTTTGATTCGGTTACCCGTGAAGGACTTCGGCCTTTTTATCTCCACTGTGGAGGACGCTTCGTTTGAGTGCTGTCCCCTCTTCAGTACTTCCTTGATGTAAACCGTTCATATTGGCAGTGTATGTTCATCTCTGTCTGTCCGTCTGTCCTCTGTTTGTCTGTCCCTCTGTCTGTCTATCCCTCTGTCTGTCTGTCCCTGTCAGTCTGTCTCTGTAACTGTCTCTGTCTGTCTGTCTGTCTCTCTCTCTGTCTGTCTCTCCACCTTTCATCTCCCTCCCTCCTCCCTCCCTCACTCTTTCTCCCCGTCCTCCGCCTCTCTCTCTCTCTCTCAATCCCCCCTCTCTCTCTCTCTCCCCAACCCCGCCTCTCTGTCTCTCTCTCTCTCTCTTCCCACCCTCTGCCTCCCCCCCCTCTCTCTCTCTCTTTTTTCTCTCTCTCCCCACCACCTCTTTCTCTCTGTCTGTCTGTCTGTCTGTCTGTCTGTCTGTCTGTCTCTCTCTCTCTCTCTCTCTCTCTCTCTCTCTCTCTCTCTCTCTCCCTCCGGCTCCCCCCCCCCCCCCCCCTCAGCTTATTCAAGTCTCATCAGGGAGAAAACACAGCGTTTTGCAAACTGCAAAAATAAAGTAGTCTGCGATTTAGCGAAAGTGTGTAGCTGAGCATCCCGTCTCTGTCAGCTAATGACAACTTGGTTTGTTTGTTTGTTTGTTTGTTTGTTTGTTTGTTTGTTTGTTTTTGTTTTTCTTCACAAGACTG
>CM031615.1:2388853-2396353 GCA_018398815.1 Conus ventricosus
TGATTCGAAAACCAATGTGCAGTACATAGATGGCTCAACGATCTATCTGTTTCCCAAAAAACCCAATGTGCAGTGCACGGGTATATGAAAACGGGAGTGTGTGTGTGTGTGTGTGTGTGTGTGTGTGTGTGTGTGTGTGTGTCACAGATTTGTCCCATGGCAGGTTACGTTCAGATAGCATCGGAGAATTATTCCTGACAGTGCGGGTCTGGTCACAATTCCCTTAGGATGCTGGTGCCAGCCATCGGAATCACGTGATCGTGTTCCTAAAGTCTGTCTAGGTTTGGACGTCACCGCTCCCACCCCTCCCCAACCCTCTGCTCCCCCCTCCCCCCCCCTCCCTCCCCCCCACCCCCCTCCCCCCCTCCCCCACCCACCCCGGTCTCCCGCTACTTCCCCGAGTCCCTCTCTCCTTGTTCGACCATCTCTCTCTTTCCACTTCTATTCCTCCTAGGTTCCCTATCCACATCCCCCACGCCCCACTTTTTTTCTTTTTTTTATCTAACTGGTCTGCTCTATTGAAAGAACTGAATAATGAAATTTCAAACTAGGACTTGTTTTGATTGGGAAGAACATATTTGTGTGGATTCGAGGATTAAAAGCATGTGGCGGAAGAAGTAGAAGTAGAAGAAGAAGAAGAAGTCGTCGATGACGACGACGACGACGAAGAAGAAGAACAGCAAGAAGAAGAACAAGAAGAAGACGAAGACGACGACGACGACGAAGAAGAAGAAGAAGAAGAAGAAGAAGAAGAAGAAAACGACGACGACGAAGAAGTCGACGACGATGACGACGACGACGACGAAGAAGAAGAAGCATAAGAAGAATTAGAGGAAGAGGAGGTCGAGCAGCAGAAGGAAGAGGAGGAGGAGGAGGATGAAGACAGGGAACAAGGAAAAAAGTGACAGACGAAGAATGCAGCAGGAAATCAAAATGCTGGAGAAAATGGGAAATGTCGCAAGCCAGGGTACTAAAAATGGACAATATAAACACGACTGCGCTGCTGAGATGGAAAAAACACCAATTATTTTCTCCCCTCTCTCTCTCTCTCTCTCTCCTCTCTCTCTCTCTCTCTCTCTCTCTCTCTTCTCTCTCTTCACATACCCACGATAACAAAAGTGACACAATACTTTCATACTGGCATGATGCAATGCAGATGAAAAAAGAAATTCTAAGGAGCGAAGGGAATGAGAGCTGGGGTCGGGATGGGAGGGCCGGGGTGTATCAAAGTGAAGTCATAGGAAACAAACCAATCAACAGGCAAACATTAGGAAACAAACCAATCAACAGGCAAACATTAGGAAACAAACCAATCAACAGGCAAACATTAGGAAACAAACCAATAAACCGGCAAACATTCACGTGCATACAGAAAGGCAAGCAAAATCAATCTACCCAAGAAGACAAGGTACAACACCAACCTGAAGTACGTTGAAAACTACATGGCGTAAAAGCTGAAAGAAAACCAAATCCCTTTTCACTGACCATCCCTCCCTTTAGACACAGACACAGACTTTGACCGTTGAGAATGTAATGTCACTGACCACCCCACTTGCTTCTCTGTCGCCACCTACACCATCACTTCTATTATCCCTCCTCCAACCATCGCCTCGCCCAACACACCCCACTCTTTCTCGAGGGCTTTTATGTTTGAGAGTTATCATGGCCCTGCGATGTGCTCTTTGTAATATGGACAGCCATTGCCTTTGTTCTTAATTACGCAATCGTTCATTAAGCAACCCAATATGGTTAATTTACGTGTAACCCAAAAATCCTATCCTCTGGAATTTGCTTGCCTCAAAGCAAGGACACAAAGGAGTTCGTAGCTAGTTGGTTATGTTTGTATTCCTGATTCTTAAGTAAACATTTCCTTCTGTGTGACTAGTTTATTCACATTCAAAATGTATTGGAAAATAAATGAAATTGTGACAAAGAAATGGATGAAATCGATTCCATGACCTGTTCAGTGCAGTTACAAGTTTTAACGACCTATCGAGTCAAAAACCAAACAGTAATTTTTTTTCCCAGGCCATAGGGATTAATTATCTCCCTTGAGAAGATATTGTCCGGTTCAGAGAACGATTTCTGTATGAATAAAATTCAGGACTGTCGAGTTGACATTAGGTTCCTTTTATTAAAACGGACTATAAGTGTTCATAAATGTATCACTGACTTACGAAGATTGTGTGTGTGTGTGTGTGTGTGTGTGTGTGTGTGTGTGTGTGTGTGTGTGTGTGTGTGTGTGTGTGTGTGTGTGTGTGTGTGTTGTGTAATTTGTCACAATAGACAAACAGCTAGCAACTAGATGGACAATCGTCGAATTCCAGTAATCTTTACTGGAATTCGACGATTGTCCATCTAGTTGCTAGGGGGTTGTCTACTGATTACTGGAATTCGACGATTGTCCATCTAGTTGCTAGGGTTTTGTCTATTGTGACAATTCAAAATTATTGTCTTGATTGGGCTATCGTTTCTAAAGGGAGTGAACGCATCTCACATCTTACAAACAACTGCTTGGTTATCAACTGACGTACACTTCGTCAGGTACTGTGGGCTGATAATTGTTTAGAATCGGCAGCGAAATCAGCTTAAGCAATTTCGGTCTAGATTTTAGTTCGTTCATTCCCCGAGTTCTGAACCACACAGCCATCGGTCTACAGAAACTTTTGTGTTTTTTCATAAACCGATAACGAACATTTTGGCAATCAACCATACATTTATTTGCCTAAAAATATGACCTGGCATGCGATTCACGGCTATTGCTCCAGTCTACAGAATTCGCAGACCAAGTTGACCATTCTTGTTTTCTCTGTCTTGTGTGAGTCGGGATCGTTGAGATAGTGTGAACGATCTTGCCACGCAGATTTAAACGGTCGCACATTAAAAGGTCGCACAATTAGGAATAAAGATAATCCTCCTAAGAACCACTGAGATGACGAAACTGGGCATTCCTGGTTCATGGTCAGAATCGTCACTGATTCAGAAAGACTGTAAAGAAACGAACAACGGATCGCTTTAAAATAAGTGTGATCATGTGCGAACTAGTTGCAGACTGGCTGCTTTCAACCGAAGCATGAGAATTCCTGGAGATTACTACTCCTTCTTCATTCTGTTTTGGTTCCTCCACAAGTCTGCACATCGCCATCCTCCTTCCTTTGTTGTTGTTTTTGTGAACAGTGGTAGTAGTAGTAGGTCGCAGTAGTAGTCGTAAATAGTAGTCGTAGAGTTGTAGTCGTAGCAATAATAGTAGTAGTATTACAGTGTGAGGATTTGTAGTAGTAGTAGTATTAGTAGTGAGCAGCAGCAGCAGCAGTAGTAGTAGCAGCAGTAGTAGTAGGAGGAGGAGGAGGAAGAGGATGAGGCGGAGAGAAGAGCAGATAGTAGTAGTAGTAGTAGTAGTAGTAGTAGTAGTAGTAGTAGTAGTAGTAGTAGTAGTAGTGAGTAGCAGCAGCAGCAGCAGCAGCAGTAGTAGAAGTAGTAGTAGCAGTAGAAACAGGAGTAGTAGTAGCAGTAGCAGCACCAGCAGCAGCAGTAGTAGTAATAGCGGTAGTGGTAGCAGGTGGCTACGGTAGTCATGGTGATAGAATGTGCTCTTGTTGCTGTCAGTGTCGACATCGTTGTAATGACTAGAAAATCGGTTAAAGTCATCATCGTCGACATCGTTGTTATTCGTGTCTTAGAATAACCACAACACACACGCAGCTCCAACTGGCGATAAAAACAAACAAAGCAGTAAACAGCACGTGACGTGGTGTGAAAACAAATATTTCCTTCATTTAAATTTGACCAAGAAGCAATACATTTTGCATGTTTGATCCTAATATCATCATGGAACGGTAATCAAATCAGTCGTTGTATTTATTGCGCTAGCCAGGAAACTAACACAACGTCACAATAATCAACATTTGGATGTGTTCTGAAGTGGTCATGAATGGAGAATGATGAAAGGGAAATGTATTGGAGATAAAGACGAAATTATACAATGATTCGATCACTGAATTAATTATTGTGTCTGTCTTTGCTCAGGTTTTGTGTGTTTTGCATTGATAATAATATGGCACCAGCGATGCGTGACTATTTGGGGATGCTTTTTTTTCCCCCCATTTCCAGTTCTTCCTTGATTTTAATTCCATAAAGTCAGAGAGTATACCGAGAGAGAAGACAAGATACTGCCCTTGTCAACGCACATGGAAATGGTGATAGATATCAATGTCAATGTGTCTGTCTGTCTTGTCTGTCTGCCCCTCCTCTAGCCTCTCTCTCTCTCTCTCTCTCTCTCTCTCTCTCTCTCTCTCTCTACTCTCTCTCTCTCTCTCTCCTCTCTCTCTCTCTCTCTCTCATCCCCCGCTCTACCTCTCCACCATCTCTCTCTCTCTACTCTCTCTCTCTCTCTCTCTACTCTCTCTCTCTCTCTCTCTCTCTCTCTCTCTCTCTCTCTCTCCTCTCTCTCTCTCTCTCTCTCTCTCTCCTCTTCTCTCTGCCCTTATCTCCACCTTCCCCATCCTCCTCCATTCTCTCTCTGCTTCAAATACTGAATCACTGATAGGAAACAATTTATAATTCACCAGCTACTCCAATCTCTTCTTTCTTTATATATTTTTCCCTAACTTGTGAAGATAACAATTTGTCTCCCAATCAGAAAATGCAATTTCAGTGGTAGCTGACATTGTTTTTTCTTTTCATTCTTTCCTTATCCCTTTAATACTCCGGTTCCCAGTGAAGGCTGTAAAGTGCCAGACTTGGACATTGCCATTCTCCTTCCCTCCCTCCTGTCCTTTCCCCCCCCACACCGCTGCACCCCTTCACCCCTCCCAACTGCAATCACCAAGGAGCGACGTCGACTGGAGTAATGGGCCTTTGTCAACATCTGTGGAGGGGGGACAGGGTGTTACTGGAGTAATGGGCCTTTGTCAACATCTGTGGAGGAGGGACAGGCTGTTACCAAGGACTGGAGTAATGGGCCTTTGTCAACATCTGTGGAGGGGGACAGGCTGTTACCAAGGACTGGAGTAATGGGCCTTTGTCAACATCTGTGGAGGGAGGACAGGCTGTTACCAAGGACTGGAGTAATGGGCCTTTGTCAACATCTGTGGAGGGGGGACAGGCTGTTACCAAGGACTGGAGTAATGGGCCTTTGTCAACATCTGTGGAGGGGGACAGGCTGTTACCAAGGACTGGAGTAATGGGCCTTTGTCAACATCTGTGGAGGAGGGACAGGCTGTTACCAAGGACTGGAGTAATGGGCCTTTGTCAACATCTGTGGAGGGGACAGGCTATTACCAAGGACTGGAGTAATGGGCCTTTGTCAACATCTGTGGAGGAGGGACAGGCTGTTTCCAAGGACTGGAGTAATGGGCCTTTGTCAACATCTGTGGAGGGGGGACAGGCTGTTACCAAGGACTGGAGTAATGGGCCTTTGTCAACATCTGTGGAGGAGGGACAGGGTGTTACCAAGGACTGGAGTAATGGGCCTTTGTCAACATCTGTGGAGGGGGGACAGGCTGTTACCAAGGACTGGAGTAATGGGCCTTTGTCAACATCTGTGGAGGAGGGACAGGCTGTTACCAAGGACTGGAGTAATGGGCCTTTGTCAACATCTGTGGAGGGGGACAGGCTATTACCAAGGACTGGAGTAATGGGTCTTTGTCAACATCTGTGGAGGGGGACAGGCTGTTACCAAGGACTGGAGTAATGGGCCTTTGTCAACATCTGTGGAGGGGGACAGGCTGTTACCAAGGACTGGAGTAATGGGCCTTTGTCAACATCTGTGGAGGGGGACAGGCTGTTACCAAGGACTGGAGTAATGGGCCTTTGTCAACATCTGTGGAGGAGGGACAGGGTGTTACTGGAGTAATGGGCCTTTGTCAACATCTGTGGAGGGGAGACAGGGTGTTACTGGAGTAATGGGCCTTTGTCGACATCTGTGGAGGGGAGACAGGAGTAATGGGCCTTTGTCGACATCTGTGGAGGAGGGACAGGGTGTTACCAAGGACAGGAGTAATGGGCCTTTGTCAACATCTGTGGAGGGGGACAGGGTGTTACTGGAGTAATGGGCCTTTGTCAACATCTGTGGAGGGGGACAGGAGTAATGGGCCTTTGTCAACATCTGTGGAGGAGGGACAGGGTGTTACCAAGGACAGGAGTAATGGGCCTTTGTCAACATCTGTGGAGGGGGGGACAGGAGTAATGGGCCTTTGTCGACATCTGTGGAGGGGTGACAGGGTGTTACCAAGGACGAGTTCTGCTTGACTGCTCGCTGATATTTTCCTGGTGTTGGATTGATTCATCTCTCTCTCTCTCTCCTCTCTCTCTCTCTCTCTCTCTCTCTCTCTCTCTCTCTCTCTCTCTCTCTCTCCTCCTCTCTCTCTCTCTCCTCCCTCTCTCTCTCTCTCCTCTGTGTGTGTGTGTTGTGTGTGTGTGTGTGTGTGTGTGTGTGTTGTGTGTGTGTGTGTGTGTTTGTGGGTATATATATATGCTCATGCGTGCTTACATAAGAGAGGAGAGAGAGAGAGAGAGAGAGAGAAAGAGGAAGAAAGAGAGAGAGAGGAGAGAGAGAGAGAGAGAGAGACAGAGACAGAGACAGAGACAGAGACAGAGAGACAGACAGACAGAGACACAAGAGAGAGAAGGAATATGTGAATATGTGCATATACTTGTTGGTCGTATATATGGGTTTCAACGTGCAAACATTCACATGATCGTAACTGCACACACACACAAACACACACACACCACACACACAACACACACACACACACACACACACACACACACACACACCACACACCACGCACGCACGCACGCACGCACGCACGCACGCACGCACGCAACGCACGCACACACCACCACCACACACACACACACAACACACACACAATACCACTCTGTGTCTTCCTTTTGATTGCGTGTCTATAGATCACGTACCCATTTATTATGGGCGCAATAGCGTGCGTGAGCCTGTATATGTGCTTGTGATTCATCGCATAAAAGAAGAGTTACAGGATGCACATGACGGCACATACATAGACGCAGCCTCCCAGCGGAGACGACGGTAATAAAGGCGATGGAAGGGAGAGAGAAGTGGATACGTAAAGGCAGTTAATGCAGGCAAGGCTTTGGTTGCAATGAGAGAGAAGAGAAGACGAGAGAGAGAGAGAGTAAGAGATGCTAGAGAGAGAAGAAGAGAGAGATATTTGTTATCAACTGAAATAAACAGCAAGCGTATAAAGCTTTTATACCAAAATTGCCTTCAGGAAAGCAACGAACGATTCGAATATGTAACTAAAGAAATTCAAATATTATACACATACCGGAAAATAGATTAAAACGATACGAACACAAGTAACGCTTCACCATGCTTTTGATTCACACCACACACACAACACACACACACAAAACACACCACACACACACAACACACACACACACACACACACACACACACACACACACACACACACAACACACACACACACACCACCGCGCGCGGCGCGCGTGCAC
>CM031615.1:2408853-2411087 GCA_018398815.1 Conus ventricosus
CAAACAAAAACAAAACAAACCCAAAAAACACAAAAAACAAAAACACAAACAAACAAACACACAAAAACAAACCACAAACAAAAAAAACACACAAACAACAAACAAACAAACACACAAACACACAACAAACAAAACCAAAAAAACAAAAACAAAACCAAAAACCAAACACACAAACAAAACACACAAAAACAAAACAAAACACACAAAAACAAAAAAACAAACACCAAAAAACAAAAAAACAAAACCAAACAAAAAAAAACAAACAAAACCCCAAAAACCCCAACAAAAACCAAAAACCCCAAAAAACAAAACAAAAAAAACCCCCCACACCCCAAAAAAAAAAACCCCCAAAAAAAAAAAAAAAACCCAAAAAAAAAAAAAACCCCAAAAAACCCCCCCAAAAAAAATCCCCAAAACCAACCAAAAAAAAAGGGTGTTGGGGTGTTTTTTTTTTTTTAGTATGAGTGTTTGTTGTTTGTTGGGGGTGGGTGTGTTTTTTGTGTGTGGTTTTGTTGTGGTTTTGTGTTGTGGTGTGTGTGTGTTTTTTGGTGGTGGTGTGTGTGTGTGTGTGTGTGTGTTTGTGTGTGTTTTTGTGTGTGTGGTGTTGTGTGTGTGTGGTGTGTGGTGTGGGTGTTGGTTGGGGGGGTTTTTGGGGGTTTTGGGTTTTCTGGTTGAAGAAAAAGGAGAGAGGGGTAAAAGGAATAACCAACACTGAAGGGAGGAGAGAAGAAGAGGGGAGAGGAGAGGAAAAGAGAGAGAAAGAGAGAGAGAGAGAGGAGAGAGAGGGAGAGAGAGAGAGAAAAGAAGAAGACAGAGAGAGAGAGAAGAAGAGAGACAGACAACGACAACAGACAGACAGACAGAAAGACAGAAGACAGAAGACAGAAGAGAGAGACAGGACAACAGAAGAAGGAACAGACAACAGAAAACAAGACGCAGGGACAGACAGAACAGAAGACGAAACGAAAGCAGGGGAAAAAAAACAAAAGAAGACAGAAAAAGACACAAAGAAAAAGAAAGAAAGAAGAAGAAAAAAAAAAGAAGAAAAAAAGAAAAAAGAAAGAAAAAAAGAAGAAAAAAGAAAAAAGAAAAGAAAAGAAGAAGAAAAAAGAAGAAAAAAAAAAAAGAAAAGAAGAAAAAAAAATATAAAAAAAAAAGGGGGGGGGGGGGGGGGGGGGGGGGGGGGGGGGGGGGGGGGGGGGGGGGGGGGGGGGGGGGGGGGGAATAAGATGACACAACACATTATAAAAAACAGTAAAAAAGAATTTTTTAAGCAGCCGCAAAAACAAACAACACACAGAAGAAAATTAAGAAGGAGTTAAGGGCCTCCCTCTTCTTCGGCCCTTTCTCGTTTTTGTAAACATTTTGAGGGTTCGTGCAAAAAGGAAAGGGAGAGGGAGGGGTCAGCCGGGAGGAGTCCCCCCCCATAATCCTGGGGCCCCAGGGGAACCTTTTAGGACCGCACGCTGTCCCCGGGGTTGCAGTAGGGTAAAAAAGGAACAATCCACTTTCCCCCAATTCTTTTAAGATTTCAGCAAAACTTCGGCAAAGGGGTTTTGGGTGGTTTTTTTTAAAAAACCCCCGAGGACAATTGTGTGTTTTTGGGGTTGCGTCCTGCGTCTGCGGGTGCCCGGGGCTCCGGGGGTTTTCTTTTTGGGTTTTTGGTTTGGGGTTTGGGGGGTTTTTCCCCCGCGTGGGCCCCCGGGGTTGTGTGTGTTGTGTTTTGTGTTGTGTGTGTGTGTGTGTGTTGGTTGTTTGTGTGTTGTGGTGGGGGTTTTGTGTGTGTGTGTGTGTGTGTTGTGTGTGTGTGTGGGTTTTGTGTTGGGGTGTTGGTTGTGGTGTTTGAGTGTCTGTGTGTGCGTGCGGCGTGAGCGCAGAGAGCGCAAGTGCATGCGTGTGTGCGTGCGTGCCTACCTGTCTGCGTGAACGCGCGCGCGCGCGCGCGTGTGTGTGTGTGTATATGTCTGTGTCTGTGTTTGTGTCTGTGTGTCTGTGTCTGTCAGAGTGTGTCTGTGCGTGTATTCGTGTGTGCGTGCGGAAGACGAGCGCGGACTGCATGCATGTGTGCATGCGTGTGTACGTGCGACTGTGCGTGCGTGAGTGCGTGTGTGTGCGCGCGCGCGGTGTGTGTGCATGTGGTGTGGGTGTATGTGTGTGTGTGGTCTTGTTTGTGTGTGTGTGTGTGTGTGTGTGTGTGTGTGTGTGTGTGTGTGTGTGTGTGTGTGTGTGTGTGT
>CM031615.1:2418687-2436187 GCA_018398815.1 Conus ventricosus
ACTAGGCTATCCGATTACTTCGCAGTATGTTAATTACAGCGTGGGGAGAGAGAGAACCCTGACAAAGCCCGTTAAGGTTAAGTTGCCCTCAGAACAGACAGACAGACAGACAGACAGAGAAGAGAGACAGAGAGACAGACAGACAGACAGAGAGGCGGGCACACACACACACACTAACACACACAGACACACTAACACACACACACGCACACTCTTTCTCTTTCTCTCTCAATTAAATGTCATAAAATCCGCACACTTCTTCTGACTAATTTCTAACTACAAACTTTGTACACAGACAGGCAGACACGGGGCTAAAACCTGATCACTTAATTTACGGCTCGCGGCAGTTTGCAACCAGAGCGCCTAGCCTGCGCTGTGTAAACGAAGCACACTCGGCTGGGTTGCACCACATTTGGAAAATTCGAGATTGCCACGTCGACACACCGAATCGAGGCTGTCGCGTGACACGACCGGGTTTGCCATTGTTGCTCGGACTATTGAACAAGAAGGCTGTGTTTTGTTTGCGCTCTGGTGTGACCACTGTGTTTTAATTGTGTTATTTAAAATGGCTAAAACGTTACTGAAGAACAGGTTTGTTATTCGAGGCCATAAGTTTTACTTTAACTGCATGTTAGAGTATTTGTTGAAAGAATTAGGCGAAGCATGTTGTGAAACCGGAGAGATTGTTTTTATAGAAAACGAAAAAGTGAACTAACTGCTTTGGAAATGAACGACTATCTTAAAGGTTTGTTGGTTCAAGGAAATGAAACAAGATGTAGCCAGTTTTAATACGTGTTTGACTATTGATGAGATGGTTCCTTATCTAATAAATGGCGCTGCATTGTTGAAAGTCGGCCGAAGCAAACAATCCATCACGCGTTGATTGTTGGGAGCTGGCTTGGGACAGCTAAAGCCATGTTTAAAAAAACATGGCGTTCATTTCTTAAGGCGGAGGTAAACACGGCTGATTTGTATGCTAAAAACTTATTTTGAAACATTTTTGCTGTTTCCTCCCAAGTAAAAATGTTCTCAGTTTGTATCAGACTTGATTAATTGTTATACTACAGATTCAGTGTTCATGTGGCAAGCTGATCTGTATTAAGATGTGTATACTTTTCTAAATTTTAACCAGTTCATCTGCCTTCAAGTGTGCCCTTATGCAACTGAATGGCCTACCACTGACGTAAGATCTATTTTTTAGATACCGCTCCTGCATGAGCGGTCGGGGTTGTTTAGAGTTGGCTGCTTTGCAACAGTGCGCGCGACTGTAAGACCACTGCAGGCCTACCACTGACGTAAGATCTATTTTTAGATACCGCTCCTGCATGAGCGGTCGGGGTTGTTTAGAGTTGGCTGCTTTAGCAACAGTGCGCGCGACTGTAAGACCACTGCAGGCCTACCACTGATGTAAGATCTATTTTTAGATACCGCTCATGCAGGAGCGGTCGGGTTTGTTTAGAGTTGGCTGCTTTAGCAACAGTGCGCCGACTGTAAGACCACTGCAGGCCTACCACTGACGTAAGATCTATTTTTAGATACCGCTCATGCAGGAGCGGTCGGGGTTGTTTAGAGTTGACTGCCTTGAATTTCCGGCAAGCACTTCATGACTTTGTATATATTGCTGTGATTACTGGCTTCACTGCTTCGCTTCAACGTCCTGCTTCAACTTTTTTGGCTGCCTTCGGGCGGCCACAGAATGTACTTTATTCAACTGTCTTGTTTATTAAATCAAGCTTTTGATAAATGCACTTGGTGGCTGCTTTGAATAATCTTCAGTTGACAGAGAGACCGGCAGCCGTCTTGAATTTACGGCGCTTAAGCGCCAACCATAAAACCCTTTCCATTTCCCTATGCAAGCACTTCCTTATTTTTTAAATGTTTGTGCGTGTGTGCTGTTATTGTTGTTGTTTTGTTGTTTTACTGATAATAACTATATTATATTCTGAACATTCGTTTCTTATAATAATTAAAGGTGCGCGCACACACACGCACGCAAGTCCCCCCACCCCCACCCCCACGCACGCACGTCCCCCCACCCCCACCCCACGCAACGCACGTCCCCCCACCCCCACCCCACGCACGCACGTCCCCCCACCCCCACCCCACGCACGCACGTCCTCCCACCCCACCCCCCTGTGTACACCACACACACTCCTACCCCCAAGTCGCCCCAAGTTCTTAATTAAGTTTTTAATTAAGTCACCCCAAGTTCTTAATTAAGTTTTTAATTAAGTTACTTTAAGTTCCTAATAAGTTCTTGATCAAGTAACTTCTAAGTTCTTGATTAAGTCACCTCAAGATCATAACTAAGTCATCCTTTAAGTATTCAAGTTATCTTATAATTATCAAAAAATACAAGCTATGTTTTTATCTTAATAGTAGATGTCTAATATAGTACACACACGCCTCAAAAAACGCGTCATCGTTGAGGATGTCTTGCTCAGCGTTCTCTGCATAGATCTTAAGGAAGTTCTTACATCCTAAGCAACCACATCGATTACAATTCTGGTCTATGGAAATGTCTTTTATAGACTCCATGTCTTTATTTATTGACTTTATCATTTTATAATACGCCATGATCTATTTTTATTAAAAAATTTAAAAGTAAGTTCTTAAATATTATTGCATTATAAATGGATCAAAATGATGCTTTGTTATTGGCGGTTTTGGCGCGCAGTTGTCTTTTTCTGTATTTTAGTGGTTCAGATTTTTTTGATTGCTTTTGTTTCTGGTGCCATTGTGTATATATTTTATAACCGTAATAACTGCCCCCAACAGCAGCAATGGCGCCAAAAATGGCAACAGTTTTAAGTTCAATATTCCATGAAGACTTTGGGGCCCTTGTATCGCATGGAGTTTTTATAGCTGGCATTGAATCAACTTGTTCTGACGTTGGCGGTGTTATGTTTTCATGATGAGTTATATTCTGTAACATTAATTTTTTTTGTCTGTTCCACTCTGCTAATTTTTTTCCTGCTTTAACACGCCAGGATGAGGATGCTTTTCACTGGTCCCACCTGGTTCAGTGTTTTCTGCTGATTTTCTGGCTTGGTTACTTTCTCCACCTGATTCAATGTTTCCTGATTCTGATGATTTTCCAGCTCGTTCATTTTGAAGGGAAACAAAATCTATATGATTAAAAGTTATTAATCCATGATTAATGGCGATAACAATGTTCCAAATCTGTAGTATAGATCACATCCTAGAGACTCTAATGACTTTGTTAAAACTGGATCTTGCGCTAAATCATACGTAAGATCTTGTTCAGAATCAATGGGGGCAAATCTACTGACTAGTTTAGTGTACAAACTAAGAACCGTTTGCCCCACACTTTTCACCATTCTAGACCCCAGCTGCGCTTCATACCTGTTATGATACTTTATAATGTCTTGTGGAGACATCTGTTGAATCTGTTCTATGCTGAATTCAGTTCCGAGGAACTGTTTTGTTTTCCCACATGCTGCCAAAGAATACAGCCTCTCCTTTTTGGGCATAATAGCTTGATCATCAACTTGGTCATTCATAAGTTCAGGAAGGTTTAGGCTGCCTTGTAGCTGTAGGAGATTCATCACTGTTCATGTTTTTTAATAATTATAATTATTTTTTTTAAAAATGAGCACCGAAAAAACTGTTACCAACCTTGTATACCATTCTGCTGTTATTGGAGGACTAAGTGTAGGATACTCAATGCTTGGTAAAAGCCTGTTAAGAATTAAACCAGCAGATCTTGGCAAACTAGACTTTGAGGATTCAGCAAAGCTGATTGCTATTGTTGCAGCTTCGTTTGCTACGAAAGATTTTCTAGTTAAGCAAGGAATAATTCCAGACAATATAAATATGTAAGAAAAAAATACATTTATAAAAAATGGCTTCACTCGCAATAATGATAGGTGGCGCTGTGGTGAATGCGCTTGCTTTTAGCGGAAGTAATTACGCGTTTAGTAAACTGCGGGATGACGGCGAGAGAAAAAGACATAACAAAGCTATGGAGCAACTAGCAGCTGCACAAGACGCCTATGAAAAGCAGAGACTTGAGCAGTTAGATTTTATTAATGACACACTGAAAAAACAGGGGCATGCAGCTTACACATTTAAAATGTTGATCAAGCAATAAAACAATATTATCTTGTAACAGGCAAACCAATCGAGACATTGCCCCCACCAAAATTCAGTGACTTTTATCAACCATCAGAAAAAACAAAGATGCAAGAAATCGGGTTTATTGTCGTTGGTATGGACCGTTGTGTATTTTGTTGCACATAATATTGGCTGGAGTAAAAAATGAACAAAATCTATTATTCGCCAAAAGGATATTGGAAGGGAATAACAGCAATTAAAAAGCTAAGCCAAGCAGCTGGAGTCAGTGAACAAACAGCAAAAGAATGGTTATCTAAACAAGCGATTTGGCAAATTTATTTACCTGCGCCTAGACGAATACAGAGACCGCACTTTGTCAATACAACTCCAAACGACACCCATCAAATGGATCTTCTATATTTACCCTCTGATAGGATTAGACGAAAAAGATTTAAGTACGCACTCACAGTCATTGACATAGCTTCAAGATACAAAGATGCGGAACCATTAACACAAAAGAGTGCTTCTGCTGTTGCTGTTGCTATACAACTGATATACCAACGAGGCCCCTTAACTTACCCTCGCATGATTCAAGTCGATGATGGAAAAGAATTTAAAGGCCAAGTGAATCAATTATTGTTAAAACACAGAGTTACTATTAGAAGAGGCATTCCGGGCGTTCACAGATCACAGGCTTTAGTTGAAACTTTAACAAACAGTTAGCCGAAAGACTTTTCTCCTACCAGTATCTACAGAGAGCTTATTGACAACTCTCGCAACACAGAATGGGTTAGAAGACTGCCCTCAGTTTTGCGCGCAATGAATAATGAAGAATTTAAAGGGCTAAAACCAGTACAAGCAATCAAAGAAAAACAATAAATGTTGCTGAAGACTCCAGTACAACCAGCAAACTATTACCATTTGGTTTAAAAGTAAGGTACCTTTATTTACCGGGGGAAGCGGAAGGGGACACTCGCATCAGGGCAACCGATCCAGTTTGGAGTGTTGACCCCTATGAAATAAAAAGAATTGTAAAGATGAATCCGCCCGTGTATTATTTACGAGAAACTGACACAACAAAACAACCAGCTCCTCAAAGATCTTTTGTGAAAGAAGAACTGCAGATAATTCCGCCAGACACAGTTCCGCTTTAATTAATTTACGTAAACATATTTTGGTTTAAAATGGAAGGCCAGAAGGAAGCGCAGAACGAAACAAGAATGGTAAAGGAAGAGACCTTGAAATGATACGGGAATCATTTCAGGCGTGTAATGCTATTAAAGGAAACATTTTCGGGGATTAATCAATGCATGCTAAATCATCCAGATCACCTACAACTCAAACCCCAAATTGGGAAAAAGAATATCTTGAAATAATAAAAAAATTCGAACTCGTCAAGCAAACATGAGAAAAGATTTAATGAATTGGATGAAGCTATGATTGATCTTATAATAAAGTTGATGAAAAATATAAAACCCCTGTTTATGCGGTCCTCCAGTGCCCGATTGCATATGAAAACTCCGGATTAACAAACACCCGTTTGTGTTTGTTCTATCTAATGACTTCTTTGTTACAACTGTTGTGTTGATCTCATGTAGATTAGATCGCAGTTTTACGTTGTCATGATGAAAAGTCTTATTGCCAAACAATGCTTCTTTGTAGTTGTATGTGATATGTTTGACTGCACAAACGCTGCGAGATATTCCCTTTGCTTTCTTAATGATTTTCTCCTGGCTCGAAATACTGTACATTTTTGACCTTAACCAACAAACTCCTTGATCACCTTTCCAGATAATTCATCCTTCATCTTTCCTAAAACCTTCTTGTTAGTAATTGAATGCAAGGCGAATCTTTAGGGTAATCAGATGTATCATACCATCCCGCATGTCCTTTAGCTACTTCCATTTCCATGTCTTTATAGATGTCTTCAGTAGGAATATCTATAACAAAACTATCTGTTCTGTGTAAAGTACTCTGGACTCTGGATACAGGGTTTTAAAGTAGTCATAAAGAAATTCTAACATCAAAAGCTTTGTATAATTCTAAAACGGTTAAACCCAATAAATACAGGTTTGTCTATTTGACTTTCTTTTTTTTCATCATTATGCCAAAAAGCTGATCATGAAATCTTCTGAAGTCCTGATAATTAGGTTTTGAAGTCAGCTTAATTGCTTCGTTCTCTCTGGTGACTAATCTGACATCTTTGCGCTTGTGCGGATTCTCCATAGTCTTTCCAAAACAGCTGTTGTTCATCAGCTTGAAAAAGTCTTTTTCTGAAGCATCTGTGGATTTAGTTCTGAGATCAGTGTTCTTCATGACTGTATGGTTTCATGAACTGTTCTTGATCAAAGCAATTTATACGATGAACTGCTCTTAACTTTAAACCATGTCTTAAATAAAATTGTAGAAGTCTGTAATGACAGACATAATTTTTTTTGCCTCGAAGATTAGGCACAAGTTTAGGTGGTTCTCTTGGATCCTCTTTAGACTTTCTGCTGCTAATGGGTAGTCATTATGCAGGTCATGGAGTTCATGAGGATATTCTAAGTCAACTCTAGAATGAAACCACGCTGTTGATCAGGCGTTAAACTGCCCAACCACTTTAATGCCTTTTGAATATTATTCGGATCACGCCTGTGTACATTTTAAAGTTGCGTAATGGAAGTGATTGCGCCATTGCCCATCCTACAGATTGTTTGCATCTAAATACATAAGATAGTTAGACCTTTTACTTGGATCATAGTCGTCCAAGTATTTGTTGTTTGCTTTACAGTAATGATGCGACGCCATACTAATTCCCCCACGCAATCCGTTTTCAATCATCTGAATCATTGGTAAATCTGACAATAAATCAATCTGTACTCCAGTAAACTTTAAGAAAGCGTCCCAGCTCATCCCGGGCGCAGAGAAATGTAATGCGCAGGATCCAGGCTATAATGTTTCATGCAGGTCTTTCTGTAATTTTCAATAGACGTCCGCCAACAAACATACATCGGCCATCAAGTAGGAGTCATGATAGTCTCCCATCGTTTTACACTCTAACTTCTGCCACGCATCTTGAGCATTGCTGGTAATCGGAGTCGCTAATGTCCTTTCCTCTAAGACTAGAAAAGAACGCGCCTTTAGGAGGAAGTGTATCTTCGTCAAACCTTTCCCAACTGTTCATGTACTCATAAGGGTAAACGCCCTTTCTAACAAGAGTTGAGTCAAAATGTTCTTCCGTTATTGGGCAGGACTTTAAGGACATAGCCAGTGACTCTAATGAACCCATCATGTGTTGCATAGAGTCATAAAAAGACATGTTATTTAGATTAAAGCACATGTACTTTTCTGATGACTGTGCAATGCATGACACCCTGAAGGCATCGTCCACTGCTTTCATTATAAGATGAGAGTCGTAACCTCGCAAGTTATGAAGAGAAGGGCAGCTTCCATGTCTTAGGATCAAACTTTAGTTGAATGATTGCATTTACTGTGCGCTGCTCCTCTTGAACTTTCGCTATGTGATCATGGTCTCTTACTGTTGGATTGGATTCTTCACTGAGTTCTAAACCACAAATCCAACAATGTGTGGCTGAGTCATACTGTTGTTGGTCTTCAGGATCATATAATGTCTGAGAGATTCAGTTTATTAGAACAGGCGTTACGCACTTGCTGCATGCATTCTAAGAATGTTTCTGCAGATTAGGCCCTTATCAATTTTTGGTTCTGAATGGACACCGTCTGACCTAAACAATGAAAGCCAAATGGAACAAATTGATGATTACTCATTAAGAGTTTTTCGAAGTTTTTGTGGCGCTGGCCCTCATAAGGAACAATAAGCGACTCAAGTCTGCGTAAACAACATATGGAGAATGTTGCAGGCCGTTTCCAGTTCTTAAAACTAACTTTAGATCCGGGTGGGGGCGTAATTAGTTCTGTATTACAGTCTACAGAACTTTTACAATGTTTTTTATGTTCGCTCGCTGCTTTAACGGATGGCATTCTTGTTAAACATTTTCTGCAGAATTCTTGTTTGTTAGTGTTTTTTGAAGTATGCGCCAATAATCTGCTCATTGTTCGTATCAATGTGTAATGTGGTAGCCCTGCTGGTGAAAGCATCAGCAGTAAGTCAACATGATTTTTGCCTGGATCACCTATTGTTGGGCTGTTCTTGGACACTTTAATAGGCAGTAGATTTGTTTCTTCATCCCATGTGTAGACATTAACAGTTATTGGTTTGTTTTGTTCTTCAAAACTGATTAATTTGGTCTACACTAACGGGAAAGGATATTCCACTAAAGTTGAGATCATTACTGTAAGGTTCATAGTTAGTCACTCTCTCTGCGTGTTCGCGGACATGATGCAGCCTTGCAAGAAACACCACATGAAACATTTGTCGTCTGAATTCTTATGTTTAAAACTGCTCTCTTTAAAACCAACTCTCGAGGTAGCGGAATGTAAGCCTTGCCTACAATTGGTGCATACTTAGACTGTTTTAATCTGATCTCTAAGACTTCGCCCTCTGACCAACCAGAGCCTCTCATTTTAGCTTCTTCAGCGGCTTCATCAAACTGTGTAAGCAGTTGGTCTGCCCAACCAGGTGTTAAGTCATTAGAGGAAAGAATAGTCTGTTGTTTAGTCGGACCCAGACTTCTAGATTTTCTTCATTTATTGTTACATAGTCGATTAAAACAGCTACTTACTTTAACTGGCGGGTCTATTGTTAGTTTACTTGGAACTTGAGAAATAGCATGAACAACACTTGCCTGTACGTTTGTTGGGTCAATGACTTCTAAATCAATATCATTCAGTGCTCTGATAAACGCTCTCTCTCAAGCATTCCTTCAAACAATTCATCTGGGCCTTCATATATCTTAGCATGCTGTCTTTCTTTTCTAAGCCAACATATTTATTTAAATTAAAAAAAATACAACGGCTTAATCAGAATCAATTCGATGGTCTTTTTGTGTTAGACTCATAAACTAAAGTATAAAACACCTTTGGTTGTTAATGTGAGCTGTTTAGAACAGAGTTTAATGTCTCGTTTACTTTTTTTAAGCATTCCTTTTTTATCTGCTCGGGGTCTGGCTGTTGAGAAAAACTTGCCCTCGCCTTTCTTTGAAGATCAAACTTTTGTCTTTTGTAGTCATCAAAATCGGCCTGTAAACGACTAAATTCTTCATCCCGTGATGTTTGAGTCAACAAGCGCTTTATTTATTGTCAGTTTGAACGAGCTAAGTTTAGCTGTTATTAGTTGAACCATAGCTGTGTGCTTTTGGAGTTTAGTTTTTAATTTTTTGCCAGCCGCACTTACAGCTAATGAACACAGACCGAGAGCTAAAGACAAACCTCCTAGAGATAAAGCTGCGGGTGCGCCTATGCCCGTTGCTAAGAGACCAACACTCGTTCCTGCTGATAGAGCACTTATAGTCGATGCTCCAGTATTAACATATGTAACAGCATTAAAGGCAGCAGAATACCTTCGTTTTGGTTTTACTGTATTTTGAAAGGTCTTGCTCTAGTTTTTGCTGCATTTGTGTAATGTTGGTTAATCTGAGGTTTTTATGTTAGGGGTTTCTACTATCTCTTCTTTTGGCGGCGCTGTAGGCACATTTGGATAAACCTGAACAGACATGCTTTTTATAAAAATGAAAAAATAATTTAGTATAGTACATCTTTTAATCTGTTAGCTTCAATATTTAGCTGTGCATCATTATAATAAAACAAATGTACATTAAGCGGTTTATCGGCTTCTTCTTCTTTATCAATTTGAATGTTTATTACGTCTCTCACAGTTCTCCCGCTTCCATGCAACTGATTATCCTCTGTTGACCTTAGGTCAATCCATAAACCGATTTTTGTTGTTAAATAATCATCAAGCCTAACATTGTGAAGATGTAAATCTTTAGACACTAGGTCTGCTGTTGGATTTCTACCCCTCCCACCCCCAAACAATTTTCTTATTTCGTCAAAATGATGATAAGGTCTAAGCCCGCTAGCGTAGATTGGTTAGGACTACCCTCAATCGAACATTGTACTTTCGTTATTTTTGGATTAAAAAACTTTTCACTTCTCTTTTGAACGGTTCTTCATCTTCGCACAGCAATAAAATGCCTTTAAGTGAATATGCTGCAACACTAAAACTAAAATTCCATATAGTGTCTGCCCTGCTTTTGGGGATATGTTGAATGATGACGCACGTTTTCGTAATATATTACTAATTTTGACTGATATTGGTGCTCAATCAGCCTTGCTAATTCATGGTTGCTAACAACGTCAAACTCTAACGAGATGTCAGAAATGCTGTACTTTGCTTCGGTGTCTGTTGATCTGATAACACGATTGTATTCATTAAAAGTTAGTTCATATGACAATCTGTCTTTTAATGCTCCTTGAAAGTATGGCGCATGTGCTTTTAACAACTCAAAATCTAAGGGGATGGAAAAGCGATTTCCATACGCAAAATTTACAGCTGCATTACTTTTTACCGTCTTTAGTATCTGCGGCGCCTATTCTATGTTTTAGTGCTTCTTCATTTCTATTCCTTGAAACGCAAGATCAGCCCTTTCATTCCCGGTTAGCCATAGATCAGAATAGGTTAAAATATGTCTGCATTATGTAAAGAAATATTCTTGCCCCTCAAGTTTTATAGAAATTTTCTTAACGATTGCCCGCCCCAGATTCTGGACAACTGTCCTGTTGGGGTCTGTTGCTGCTTCGAGTTCTATTTTAAAAGTAAGTCGCGCAGAGCCTGGCACAATCAATTCATCTGCTCTAGGTCTGGAATTTGACAGTAAGAATTTGATCTGCATCAATAGTAGATGGGTTATTTGGAACAATAATATTCCGGTTATTTCCTTCACGCCATGGGGCTCTTTCTGTTTTCTATGCGGGTCATGTCAAGAATCGAGCCATATGATTGTGGCATTTTTTATAAAACAAAATAAAAAAGTTAATTATTTAAAAACATGGCAGCATTGAGGATGAAGATTATGATGTTTTAGATTCTGGAGACGACATGAGTGAAATGACTCCTTTGGTACAACATCGCTCGGGCTCTCTTTGCGGCGTGAATTAACAGAAAGTAAGGTCAGATCATTATACCAAAGTTTAGGTCAAGAACCTCCCGAATTTATAGACCCTAATGATTTTGAAGTAAAAAATGACCATTTGTTTGTGAAAAACGATCAAGGAGAACTTGTTCGCTTACAACTAAAAAAGACCCATCAAAGTTTTTAGCCGTGGGTTCAATTAGAAATAGACTCCCTGCGAGCGTACAAATCGCCTTGGCCTTGTTAGGCCAAAATTAAGGGCGGAGGCAGTTCTAAACTTCAAAACACACTGCAAGAACTCCCGACAGATAACCAAATGCAAAACATGGAACTTAAAGAATTAAATAATCAGCAGGTGAATTAATAAATGTAATAGAAGCAGAATCCAGTTTTTCCGAGAACAGCGTTAAAGACTATACACGACTCACCGCTACCCATGCGAGAACTAACGGCCCTTGATCATGCTTTAAGAACCATCAGAGGCGAATTAACAAACAATTTAGCAAAACTAGGTGAACTAGATGGGCATATAAAAAGAGAAAAGAAAACTCGTTGAGGCTGATGACGCCAACTTAGGGCCTGTATTAAAGAAGAATAGCCCAAAGACTAAAAGATCTTGAACAAGAAGATCAGCAAGACTAGAAGTGACGACTACTAACCGGGACCAATTACGAACTCAAGTGAATAGAATAAGAGAAACTATCGAAAAAATTTTATATGAAGACACGACACTAGCAGAACGAATACGAACACTGTTTAGAGAGCAAGGTGTCACATTAGCAAGCGTTTATAACAGCCTTAGGATTTGCAATAAGCACACTGGTGTTGGCTATTACAGGCGGCGGCGGAGGTCAAAGTCCAGTGCCTCCGCCGCCATCGCCTCCATCTCCGCCTGATAAATCATGGGTAAAAAAACAGCTTGATCATCTTGCAAGTTTATTAAAAAAATTAGCTGGTAAAGCCGTGAACGCTTTACCAGGAATATTGGGGAGTATTGTTAGCTGGCTTTTGTCTACTGCGGGCAAAGTAGTTGGCTTTATGGCCGAGCACTTATGGACATTAGTTCTTGTAATAGTTGGGTTACTATTTAGTAAGATAAAGACCAAGTAATCCTATGCCAGTTATCCAAGAACAAGCGCTGTCTTTTCATATTCATGGTCATCGCGAACAGAGCCCGCGAGCTTTGCTGAGTCTTCAATGGCCTTTGGGCTTTGGACTTCGGGGATTAGATGATTATTCTTGGGTGTTCTTTTACTGCTTGCAATATTACTGGCTCAGAATTTATGTCGTTTTGTCCGACCTTCTGTTCATTCCTGCAACGAGAATTTCATTGTTGTAGTTTATTATTGTTCCTACCTGGAGTCTGAGGTCAGAAGGTAGCATGTAAAACCAGTGCCAACAGCAAAGTCTACTTTTGATCTTGCGTATTGTAAAAATTTTGGTACCTTTTAATACTTGAAGGCAAATCAACAGTAGAATTAATGGGTCCTCTAAATTTGCTAAGTATTGTTTTTGTGCGTCAAAGCCAGTAGAAGGATCGGTTATGCTCGATCTTGTTTGTGCTTGCGAACCTAGCAAACACCAAACGTAAGTACGAATAGAGTCGTTTATTCGTTCTATTCCCGCTCTAGTTAGGCCCTTAGAAGTGTCTAAGATAAATGTTGTCCATGCTGTTTTATGCTCTTGCTCTATGGACCCGAGGTGAACAGCTGTGCCTGAAGAGAAAGATGTGTAAGGAGGATTCCAGTCATAGTTATACTTTCTGTGCACGCCCCAAAAATAAGGGGTGCCTAAGCCATGATTAAGATCCAACTTTTGTCTAAAGTCTGTCTTGACCTTAATATTGAATTCGTTACAGATCCTTTCAAAAAGCCTTCATGTCTATTCTGTTTGCTGAATGGATTAAACGGTTTGTCATTTGGCAATGGTGCTTGCAGTTCAGTCAAATACGTCTGAAGGTGTAATAGAAATGAAATCTGTACACTGACCTCACAAAGGATCAGGATGATTTAAATGATCAGCATACGATACTCCACACCCAGTTGTTGCACAAAACACAGCAAAGTTTAACTGGTTCTGATAAAACTGCATCGGATGACTAAACCACACTTTTGGGATGCGGTCGTTTTTTAATAGGAGGGTTAAGATATCTGCTTAATGGAGTACTTACCTTTTTATGAAAGGTGTCAGTCTGGGTCACAGAAATGTCAAGGGTGTCAGTTGTTATATTTTTAAGATTGTAGTGCGGCCCAACAGAATATTTTGCATCAGTATATTTGAATGCACTCATTTTTAATTTGTTTAAAAATGTTTGTAACAATAACAACTCAAGACCGCCCTTGTTTTTAGAACATGCTATTAATAACGAATGCGGAACCAGAACGGTCGCGCTCCATGAAATATTCTACAAAGTCGTTATGGTTTAATATAACTGAATCCAAGAAAAATAATGCAGTTCTAAAAGTTAATAAAGAAGGGAAGGTAGTTAGCGGTTAACCATACCTGATGGTTATTACGGGTTTTGTTCGCTAAAAGAAGCAATGAGTAATTTCGACATTACTCTCAAACTTAACAATGCAAATCTAAAAACAATGTTAACATTCAAACCTGAAGAAGAAGTAGCACATTACCTTTTTGATGTAGAGCTAGCTAAATGTTAGGCTTTGCAGATGACAATCATAGATTTAGAGTTGTGCCAAACAAAAACTACTTATGAGGGAGAAATCGCTGGATCTTGCATTACATTCATTACTCTATGTTCATTTGGATGGAGCTGAGCACTGATGAAAACTTATATGATGGAAGGCCTCAACTGTTTTAAGAGCTCTTCCGTCAGGGAAAGCTGCATATTGCGATTATGAAATTATACAATTCCCTAATTTACAGTTTAAAAGATTAGTTTGTGGGAGGGTTGGATCATTTAATATAAAAAATTGCAGACAAAGCGGGGAAAGTTGTGAATGTGATAACCTACACATTGTTTTGGAAATAAAATAATAAGTTGTTCTAAAAAATGTCGCGTGGGCCAGAAGAACCAGGAGTTACATTAGTGCCTGTAAGGTGTATAACTTTAGAATTAAAAGACCTTGCAGACGTTGCGGACTTTGAAACAGAATGGTGAGATAGGCGCTTTGTATGGTTTTGAGTACACTAAAGATGGTGATTATAAACGCAAAGAGGTTGGCGACAGCAAAAAGTTTCCTAAACTAGAACAGCTGCGCAATCTAGAAGTAAATAATGTTGGTCAGTATGAATATAAAATAGTTCGAAAACCTGACCTCAAATGGCACTTAGAACCATATTTAGAATGGGACATAAAATTTGAATTCATAAGCCCATTTACATATTTTAGCCGACAAAAAAGTTTCAGAAAAGCATTCAACTCTGGCCCTTTACATGTAAGTCTTATGCCGGACGACAATAGTCGGAAAGAAATTGAAATAACGCCGTATGGGAAAAAAACAGTACATCCTCCACAGAAAAGAAACAGTTGTAAAAAAAGCTTCTACAAAATTACAGTTCTTTCCAAGCAGAAAATTAGGAGACACGTTCACAATAATATTTGAAATTTCTGTCTTTAAAGATGTGGAGAGGGATGGGGTTGTGGGCGTTAGTGACGACCTTATAAAAGGAATTAATATTAGCTGGCAAAACTTAGACGTTAAACGGCTTAACGTTACCATCGTCGTTCTTCACAATGGTGAGGATATCAAGATCATAACAACAAGCAACAAAATCAATGTTGACTTAAATAGAAACAATCTTACAGAACTAAATTGGATTAATCTTACACATTTAGGCCTTATAGGGTTTTATTATACTGAACAAGTTTTGACAGAGAGTATGATAAAAATAATAACTGGATTAGATTAAATTCTTCTATAAAACCATGGAGCAGTTAAACTTTATGCCAAAAACTCCTCATTGCTCATTGATTTGTGGGCAGACTGGTTGTGGAAAAACAATATTTATCCTCAACCTGTTACAAACAGTTTATCGTTATAATTTTGATCATATTGTGATTTTCTGCCCAACACTTAAATGGAACAAAGCATATCATGATAGAAGGTTTATATGGACAGATGATGACATATATTTAGTTAATCCTAGCAATAAACTGAGTGAGTGTTTAGAACAGTTTTATAGACTGTTTGAAGGAACGCAGACACTATTTATTATAGATGACTGTTCGGCAGAAAGAGACATAGTTAAAAAGAGAAACACTTTGTCGAAACTAGCTTTCAGCGGAAGACATGCTGGGATAAGTGTGTGGATTTTATGCCAAAAATATAACTCGGTTTTAAAAGACTTTAGAGAACAGTTAAAGACTGTAGTGTTATTTCACATGAAAGACAGAGACTCATTTGAAGAATGTTTGCGCGAAAATGATGTTATTGAAAATGATCAGGAAAAACATAGGATTAAGCAAAAACTAAAATCTGAAAACTTTAGTAAATTAGTATTGAAAACGGATAACCCTACACAGTATGTCTGTCTGTAGATAATCGTTATTTTTTGGTTATTGAAGTCTTACTTGTTAGAGAACGTATAAATGCCAATCCTGGGGCACTTTCGCCCGAAAACTTGGTGGAGGAGCAAGTGGGGTAGAACAGACATTTCCCTGTTCTCTCATCCAGATGTACACAGAGAGAGAGAGAGAGAGAGAGAGAGAGAGAGAGAGAGAGAGAGAGAGAGAGAGAGAGAGAGAGAGAAAGAAAGAGAGAGAGAGACAGAGACAGAGACAGACAGACAGACAGACAGACAGACAGTGAATGCAAATGCAAACGCGAATGTGAATGCGAAAGTTTAATCTGTAAGCCGAGGGATACACACCCAGAAAACATATTAGCAATACTTATCGCTGCTGGTAATACCCCGTAATATTCACATTACAGAAAACGATTTCCTCCGAGATTATATGTGACCCTCGTCTAAGTCTCCTGTATACGTTTGTCATGTTTCCAAGGATCGTCCTTGCATTCTTTTTCGCCCTTCTTCTTCAAGGATGATTACCGGTAATATTAAATTTAGGAGCGACAGTGATGGGTGTTATTATGATCATAACTACTTTCCTCAGTCGCCATACCTCTCTTCGTTTGATGTGAAATTTTAAAGCTTCTATAAGCCGATCCTCTTTTTTTTTGTCTGTCTGTCTGTCTGTCTGTCAGTCTGTCTTTTTAAAAAACTGAGCGAAAAATAATTAAGTCTTTTGCTTCACTGAAGTTGTTTGCGGTGTATAAGCAGCACATTACCAGCTGAGAGAGCCAGTACACCACACATTAGAACATTGACAAACCCAGACGCTTTGTATCAAACGCTAAAACACTCAAATCAGCAAAAATGTGTCCATTTGTAAGAAATCATGCAGACTATGTATGGTGTGTAAGAGACTGGTTGGAGACAAAATGGAAAAAAAAGGAGAAAAAAAAGAAGAAAACGATTTCCATGTAACAAACAGCTGTTCAAATAACATGCACATTACAGACGTTCTATGACGGTGCAGTGTCCAGTAATTTTTTCTTTCAGCCTCATAAAAGTATAATGCTATACTGAAATTATTGTGTTCATTCCTTGATTACAAGAGCCAAGACGATTTAGAATTACATCATTGTAATATTTTCTTTCTTTTACTCAAGAGATTTTCTAACATCCTTTAGGTATGGACAACAAAACAAGAAATGAGTGCCATTCAAGTGATAGTTGATTAAAAAAAAACAACTTAGTTTCCTTTACAGAGACCATATCTAAACGACGACAAGCAGTGTTAGAAAAAATGTCAAATCTAAATTCAGTCAAATGGTATATCACGGTTCATTTTCATCTCAATATAAATTTCTTTCAAATGTCAGTTTTAAAAATGTGCTACAACCATGGGTGTGGCCGTGCGGGGAGAGAGAGAGAGAGAGAGAGAGAGAGAGAGAGAGAGAGAGAGAGAGAGAGAGAGAGAGAGAGAGAGAGAGAGAGACAGACAGACAGACAGAGACAGAGACAGAGAGACAGAGAGAGAAACGGAAACGGAAACGGAAAGTTTATTCATGTATAGGCCATTGCCCCTCATGAAGGGGTACATACCTTCTATACACAAATGCGTAATTAACAACATATTTAGTATCTAATCAAGAAACCAGAGAGAGAGAGAGCGCGCGCAAGAGACAGAGAGAGAGATGGAGGGAGAGAGAGAGAGAGGGAGGGAGAGAGAGAGAGAGAGAGAGAGAGAGAGAGAGAGAGAGAGAGAGAGAGAGAGAGAGAGAGAGCGCAAGAGATAGAGAGAGAGGGGGAGGGAGAAAGAGCGAGAGCGAGAGAGAGAGAGAGAGAGAGAGAGAGAGAGAGAGAGAGAGAGAGAGAGAGCGCGCAAGAGATAAAGAGTGAGAGAGAGAGAGAGAGAGAGA
>CM031615.1:2441187-2444667 GCA_018398815.1 Conus ventricosus
GCAAAAATATCACAAACAACCTAACCGTATGTATCCATCAGAACGAAACGTCACCGGCACGGCAAAAATATCACAAACAACCTAACCGTATGAATCCATCAGAACGAAACGTCACCGGCACGACAAAAATATCACAAACAACCTAACCGTATGAATCCATCAGAACGAAACGTCACCGGCACGACAAAAATATCACAAACAACCTAACCGTATGAATCCATCAGAACGAAACGTCACCGGCACGACAAAAATATCACAAACAACCTAACCGTATGAATCCATCAGAACGAAACGTCACCGGCACGGCAAAAATATCACAAACAACCTAACTGTATGTATCCATCAGAACGAAACGTCCCCGGCACAACAAAAATATCACAAACAACCTAACCGTGTGAATCCATCAGAACGAAACGTCACCGGAGGACGACAAAAATATCACAAACAATCCAACCGTATGAATCCATCAGAACAAAGCGTCACCGGCACGACAGCGACACCGGTGGCGACACCGTCACGAAACATGGCGTCAGTCCATGAGGGGATTTATGCCGTGTCGGTTGTGTTTTTGTGCTCAGCATAGAGCAGCCTAAGGTCAGGCACGTGCGCGCTCAATTCCAGCAACAGATGCCCGTTATTCAAGACAAGGACGCGATCGAAGGCTTGGTTGAATTGATCAGAAGAAATCCTGCACACAGCTGTACCATGCAGCTATGCCAGACCCATCGGTTTTTTTCATTACTGCATGTTGCCCAAACCTTATTTTTTCCGGGGACTGATTATAACGATTAGTTGCAAAGCGAGACGACTGCAGGCGGAAATCTAAACAAATCTTAAATAAATGTTAGCGAACCGCCCAGAGAACGTGGACAAACGAGTTTACAAGACAAAACACGACGCGTTTCGACCTCTTAGGTCTTCGTTCGGGGTGATATGTAAACGGATTTAAAACAACGAAAAATTCACTTAGCTTTGGTCGCTTCAGATCGGCTCAGGCTTCAGCGCAAGGAAGAAGGCGTTGAATGAGAACGAGGCTGTTGGAAGGGAGTAGTGAGCGAGTCAAAGTCGTAATGATGATAATAATATTACTGATAGGGATACTATTAATGGTCAAAATATTGGGGGGGGGGGGGGGGGGGGGGGGGAAAGGATCAATCTGGTGTCAATAAGTATGGGAGAAAGGAGAGTGGGTTAGAGGATTCTTAAGCAGCAGGGTTGCCGTGGCAACAGTCCCAGAGGGATGGTGATGTCAGTGCTAGGGGTAGTATCAATACTAGCAATAGTATTACTGAATGATATTGCTAACAACGATAGTGAAGGTTAAGGTAACGAAGCATGATACAGAACTATATTTAGAAAATACATTTTTATAATAATCAAATAAATAAATAAAAGAAACATTAAAAATAATAATATAATAATAATATAATAATAATAATGATGATAATAATAATAAATTAAAAATAAAAAATAGAAAAAAAAAATAATCATAATAAATGCATAAATAAGATAGCTATAAGTTATGTGTGGAGGTGAATAGTGGGAGATAATGTAGTATGTGTGTGTGTAGTGGAAGGATTTTTGTGGGCTGAGATTGATATATATATATATTCCCCCCCCCCCCCTATTTTTCACGACCAACGATAAAGGAGCTAGCATTCTATTCATTATGTGTGTGTGTATGTGTGTGTGTGTGTGAGTGTGAGTGTGTGTGTGTGTGGTGTGTGTGTGTGTGTGTGTGTGTGTGTGTGTGTGTGTGTATGTGTTCCATTTGTAATATCAGCCTTATTCATTGGTTACCCCCACCTCCACCCCAACAACCGCCATACCCACCAACATCCCTACACACATCATTACTAGGGCAGGGGGGGGGGGGGGGGTTTTAAGTCGATTGATTGTAGCAAATGGAGAGACTCAGAGAGTGTAGGAAAGGGAAGGGGGAAGATAGCTGCAACCTATGTCTGAGGTAAACAGAGGTAGGGTGTGCGTAGGTGGAGGATTATTTCAGGCTGGAGCTGCAGAGATGAATGGCACATACTACTTTTGGACGTTGATGCCATGAGGGTGCACGGTGCCCAGTTTGGCAATGAGATGAGATTCCTGCATAAGGCGTTCAAAGTTGTCACTCTTAGATTGCCAAAGTGCCAAGACTTTGACATGATTGATGTTGTGTTGGGCATGGTTGAAGTGTAGAGCGACTGGTTTAGGCCGATGGTGGCGGATGTCGGCCAGGTGTTCAGAGATGCGCGTCTCAAGTGTGCGAGATGTCTCACCTACATAGATCTTACCGCACAGCTGACAGTGGGTGGCATAATGCGGCCCCCCATTTACTCTCTCGTACACATGCAGTTTTCACCAGTCCATTCATTTTCTGCCACCTATCATCCAGCCATTTGCACTAGGATATGCTAAAACACAGTTTCAGAAAACGAAATCTGCATCCCATCTCAACTTCTTAAAACAAGGGCATTCGACTGCGAATCACCCCTCGCGGCTTCTCACTTTCTCACACCCCATCCGATCTTCACAATACTGCTCTTACCACTACCACTACAAGAATTCTATTCCAAGCCAGCCGCAGACTCATGTTGGCACATATCAGTAGTAAGGTTAGGGCCTTCTCATCCCCTAAATGTGGTGGTGGCGGTTGTGGCGGAGGTCACAAAGGTCGAAACGCTGAAGGATGCAAATCATATGACAGTGGATGGTCGGTGTAGCATTCAGGAGATCGATGTGACTTCCTTATTGATAGACCCTACGGGCGATTGCATCGCACTGGTGCAATCAGCTGTAAAAAAAAACAACGTAAGACTGGTTATAGCGACTCGTGTTGGTTTGTTTTTGTTTAGGCGTCTCCCAAGGGTGACAACACACAAACACATGATGAAAAAGGCAGTCAGCTCCTTGAAAGGCCCGAACTGTACCTAATACACCCTTACCAGCTCATTGTGAATGACTCTTTAGACTGGTTCATTAATAGTTAAAGAATGAGATTTGGGGGTTAGTAGGTGTTCCTGTTGGTTTGTTTTTGTTTAGGCCGTCTCCCAAGGGTGACAACACACAAACAATGATGAAAAGGCAGTCAGCTCCTTGAAAGGCCCGAACTGTACCTAATACACCCTTACCAGCTCATTGTGAATGACTCTTTAGACTGGTTCATTAATAGTTAAAGAATGAGATTTGGGGGTTAGTAGGTGTTCCTGTTGGTTTGTTTTTGTTTAGGCCGTCTCCCAAGGGTGACAACACACAAACACATCATGGAAAAAGGCAGTCACCTCCCTTGAAAGGTCCGAAGTTTACCCGCTACACCTTACCAGCTCATCATGACTGACTCTTTAGACTGGTTCATTAATAGTTAAAGAATGAGATTTGGGTTTAGTAGGTGTCTTTGTTTGTTTGTTTTTTTGTTTTGTTTAGGCCGTCTCCCAAGGGTGACACCACAAAACACATGATTTAAAAAAAAAGCAGTCAGTCCCTGAA
>CM031615.1:2450667-2463167 GCA_018398815.1 Conus ventricosus
CCGGGCCCTAACAAATTTCCCCCTTCTTTTTTAAAACTTTTAGAACTGAAAATTTTTTTTGGTTTCCCATTTTATTAAAACCCAATAAGACTTTGTAAAAATTTTCATGGGAGCGCGCCCCGTTCTTTTTCCCGAAACCCCGTTTTTAAATAGCATTTTTTCTAAAAACGAAGGGCGGTTTTGATTTTGTTTTGTTAAAATTTTTTTTTAAAAAAAAAATTTTAAAAAAATGAGGTGAAATTCAAAATACAAAAAATTGCAAAATATTCTTTTGGGGCCGCATACAATTTTAAAAAATTTTAAAACTGAAAACCCTTGCATTTCTGGGACCCGGGACTGAACACCTTTCAAAAAAAAGTTTAATTACCCTTTAAGGGCTTATTTTTAACCCTCCTATTAAAAAGACCGCCCCCGAAAGTGGGGGAAAAGCCCATCCAAAGCAGTTTTATCAGAACCATTTAAAACTTTGCTGTTTTTGGGTGCATCAATTTGGGGTGGGGATTGCCCGAAAAATGCTGATCATTTAAATCACCTGATCCTTTGGTGAGGTCATGTAAAAAAAATTTCCCTTTTTTATTACCCCCTTTCCAGACGTTTTTTTAAATAAACTGCAAGCCCATTGAAAATTGACAAACCTTTTTAATTTCCATTCGGGCAACAAAAAAGACTTGAAGGCTTTTGAAGGATCGAAACGAATTTAAAAAATTAAGGTCAAGACAGACTTTAGACAAAATTTGGAAACTTAATAAAGGCTTAGGCACCCCTTTTTTTTGGGGGGTGCAAAAATTAAAATTTGACGGGAAAACCCCCAAACACATCTTTCTTTCCCGGGCACGCTGTTCCCTGGGGTTCTTTGGGCAAGACCCTAAAACAGCAGGGGGAAAAAAACATTTTATCTTAGAAAACTTCAAGGGGCCCAAACCTAAAGCAGGAATAGAAAAAATAAATGACTCTATTCCCCCACTTTTTTTTGGTGTTTGCTGGGTTTCGAAACCCCAAACGGATCAAACAAACAGACCTTCTACGGGTTTTGATGCACAAAAAAAAATACTTAGCAAAAAGGGGGAGCCATTAATTCTACAGTTGATTTCCCTTTAAAATTTTTAAAAAGGTCCCAAAATGTTTTGCAATCCCGCAAGATCGAAAGTAAACTTTGTTTTGTTGGCACGGGTTTTTATAAAAGGTTTCCCTGACCTCAGGCTCCTATAGGAACAATAAAAAACCTAAAACCCTAAAATTTCTCTTTTGCAAAAATTTAAACAAAGGTTGGAAAAAAAGGGAACATAATTCAAAACCCAAAGAAAATTTTTCAAGCAGAAAAAGGGAACACCCAAGAATAAGTCAAAAAATTCCCCGGGGCCCAACCCCCCAAAACCCTTTGAAGACCAGAAAAAAAGCTCGCGACTCTGTTCGCGATGCCCTTTAATTTAAAAAGGGACAGCGCTTTTCTTGGTTTAACTGGTTGGGATTACTGGGGTTTTTAAAATTTTAACAAATTTTAAACCCCAAAAAATTAAGAGAAATAATGCCCATAATTGCTGGCCATAAACCCAAACCAATTTTGCTTGCGTAAAAAAAGCCAGCTGACAAAACTCCCCAATTTTCCGGGGAAAGCGTCTTTTGTTTACGGCAAAATTTTTTTTAATAAACCCCAAAAAATTATCAAGCTTTTTTTTTTCCAATGAATTTATAGGTGGGGGGGGGGTGGGGTTTTGGGGGTTAATGAACCCTTGTCCAAGCCCCTTAAGGGCAAAACCCAATTTGACTTTTGCCCAAAATTCCTAGGCATTTTTTAAAAAAATTTTTGCTAAGGGGATTTTCCTTTGGGTTCAAAAAGGTTGGGTTATCCGGTTTCTATTTTGGGTGTTTTCTTTTAAAAAAAATTTCTTTCTTTTAGTTTCTTTTTTAAATTCACCCTTAAGTTCTTTATTTCCCCCGGGGTTATTTCCCTTTTTTTTGCTATCTTTCCTTGTTTCAAATTTTTTGTTTTTTTTTTCCCTTTCTTTAAAAAAAGGGCCCTAAGTTGGGCCCGGGAGCAAGCCAAAACGGTTTTTCTTTTTTCTCTTTTTAATTATTATTCCCTTTAAGTTTTTTTTAAATTTTTGGGGTTTTTTTTGGATTTTGGGGGTTTTTCCCTCAAATTTTTTAAATTTAAAAAGGGCCCCCCTTAATTTCTCGAAAAGGGGCCGGGGGGGTTTTTGTTTAATAGTTTTTTGTTTTGTTTTTTTCTAAAAAATTTTGGTTTTTTTGGGTTTTATTTGGCCCAAAAATTCCCTTGGGTTTGATTTTAAATTTAAAAAGGGGAAGGGGGGGGTTTTTTGGGGGGGGGGGGTTGGGGGGGGGGGGGGGGGGGGGGGGGGGGGGGGGGGTTTGGGGGTTTTTTTTTTTTTTGGGGTTTTTTTTTTTTTTTTTTTTTTTTATTTGGAAAAAATTTGAGGGTTGGATTTTGAAGGGGGGGAGTTTTTAAAAGGGGGGTTTTTTAATTTAAATTTTTGGGTTTAAATTGGGGGGGTTTTGGAAATTAAAAAGATTTTTATTTGAATTTAGGGGTTTTGGGGATTGGGATGTGTGAAGGGAAAATATATTTTTAAAAAAATTAAAATTTTTATTTAAAATGCTGAAGGGTTTTAAAAATTTTAAATTTAATTTTTTATTTTTTTTTTTTAAAAAAATTTTAAAAAAGAAAAGGGTGGATTTTAAAAGAATGAAGACTGAAAAAACCCTTTTGGGCTGAAGGGAAAAAAGGCGGACTTTTACTTTTCCCAAATAATCCATCTACTTTTGATGCAGATAAAATTTTTACTGTAAAATTTTCCAGCCTAGGGGGCAAATGACTTGATTTTTTCCAGGCTCTGCGCCGTTTACTTTAAAAATAGGTGGGCTTCAAAAACAGACCCAAACAGGACATTTTACAGAATCTGGGAGGGGCAATCGTTAAAAAAATTTTTCTATAAAACTTGAGGGGCCCAAGAAATTTTTTTCTTTACCCCAATGCAAAAATTTTTTAAACCCCTTTTCTGATCTATGGCTCCCCGGGAAAAAAGGGGCTAAATCTTGCGTTTCAAGGATAAAAAAATGAAGAAGCGCAAAACATAGAATAGGCGCGGGAAGATACAAAAGAGGAAAAAAAAGTATGTAGCCGAAAATTTTTGGGGGGTTTTCGTTTTCCCTTTCCCTTAAAATTTTTGAGTTTTTTAAAAAAGCGCATGCACCTTTACTTTCAAGGACCCATTAAAAGACAGATTGTATTTTGAACTAACTTTTAATAAATACAAAGGGGAAATTAGATCATCAGACACCGAAGAAAAAGTAACCCTTTTTCTGACATCTCGTTAGAGTTTGACGTTGTTAGAAACCGTAATTTAGAAAGGCTTTTGGCAACAATATCAGTAAAAATTAGCAATATAAAAACGAAAGAGTGATTTATCATACAACCCAAACCCCCAAAAACAGGGGAGACACTATATGGAAATTTTTGTTTTGTGCCCCAGCAAGATCGCTTAAAAGGGATTTTTTTGCTGTTGAATTGAAGAAAACCAATTTAAAGGGGAAAAATGAAAAGTTTTTTTAAACCAAAAATAACGAAAACAAGCTCGAAATTTTGGGCAGTCCTAACCAAATTTTATGCTAGCGGGCCTTTAAAAATTACAAACATTTTGACGAAATAAGAAAACTGTTTTTGGGTGGGGAGGTGGAAATCCAACATTTTACCTTGTGGTAAAAAACAACCTTAACCCGTGTAAGACTTGTTATTAATTTTAAAAACAGAAAACGGTTTAAAGGGTTGACCCAAAAGGGCAAAGGAGGGAAAAATTCAGTTGCATTGGGGAAACGGGAGAACTGTGAAGGGGTAATAAATTTAAAATGATAAAGAAGAAGAAGCCCAAAAAAACCGCCCTTTAAAGTAATTTGTTTTTTAAAAAATGATGCGCAGCGAAAATTGGGAAAAAAACAGATTAAAAGATATTTCAATACTAAAAAAAATTTTTTTTTATAAAAAGCATGTCTTTAAACATTATTTCCCAAAGTGCCTACGCGCCCCCAAGAGAAAAAGATAGCAGGGAAAAACGCCCGTTATTGAAAACCCCCGAAGTTTAAAAAACCTTTAGATTAACAAACTTACACAAATCAAAAAAACTTTGAGCAGGACCTTTCAAAATTTTCAGCCAAAACCCAAAAGAAAAGGGATTCTGCTTTCCCTTTAAAGCTTTTCATATGTTAATACTGGAACATCATATAAGGCTCTATCAGCAGGAAAAGGGGGTTGGTCTTTTTGCAACGGGCATAGGGCACCCCCCGCTTTACCCCTAGGGGGTTTTTCTTTTTGCTCTCGGCCTGTGCTCATTAATTTTTAATTTCGGCCCCGGGAAAAAAAATTTAAAAAATAAACTCCAAAAACACACAGCTATGGTTCCAAATAATAAAAATCTAAACTTACTCGTTCAAACTGACAAAAAATAAAAACACAAATTGCCAAACATCACGGATGAAGAATTTTTAAACGTTTTCAGGCCCATTTTGATGACTAAAAAAAGACAAAAGTTTTTAAACTTCAAAAAAAGGGGAGGGGCAAGTTTTCTCAACAGCCAGGGGCCCGACAGAAAAAAAAGGGAAAAACCCTTAAAAAAATAAAAAGAGACATTAAACCGTTCAAACCCCTCACTTAACCCCACCAAAAAGGGGTTTATTTATTTTTTGAGTCCCCAAACGCAAAAAGACCGTTGAAAATTGATTCTGGGTTAAATTAAATTTTTTTTAAATTTTAAAAAAATATTTGGCTTAGAAAAGAAAGACAGCAAGGGTAAGATAAAATTAAACCCAGAAGAATTGGGTTTTAAGGGAAAATTCGGGAAGCTTTAGAGAGAGCTTTAAAAAAAAAGGGGCCGAAAGATATTGAATTTAAAAAATCATTGACCCAAAAAAACAGGGAAGTGTTTTTATGCTATTTCTCAGTTCCAAGAAAAATAACAAAAGCCCCCAGTTTAAAAAAAATTTTTTCTTTTTTTTTTTCGAAATATGTAACAATAAATGAAGAAAATCTAGAAATCTGGGTTCGACCCAAACCAAAAAGACAAAACCCTTTTCCCCAAAAGACTTAACACCCCGGTTGGGCAGGGCCAACTTCTTAAAACAGTTTGATGAAAACCGCTTTAAGAAGTAAAAAAGAGGGCCTGGTTGGTTTAGAGGGGGGAAGTCTTAAGAACAGAAAAAAACATCCCAAGTATGCACCAAATTTTTTGGCAAAGGCCCTTTAAATTTCCCCTACCCGAAAGTTGGTTTTAAGAAGATTTTAAACAAAAAAATTCAGAGACCAAAAGTTTTTTATGTGGGGTTTTTTCTTGCAAGGGTGCTTTATTCCGCAACACGCGAGAGAGTGATAACTATGAACCCTTTCAGTAATGGAAACTCAACTTTAGTGGTTTTCCTTTCCCTTAGTTTTTAGACCAAAATTAAACGTTTTAAGGGAAAAAAACAAAAACCCAAAAACTGTTAAAAACAAAAACAAGGGGTGAAGAAACAAAAACTAAATGCCTATTAAAGTGTCCAAGAACACCCAAAAATAGGTGACCAGGCAAAAATTTATGTTGACTTACTGCTTTAGCTTTTCCCACAGGGGTACCACATTACAAATGATACGAACAATGAGCAGATTATTGGCGCATACTTCCCAAAAAAAACCCAACAAACAAAAATTTGGAGAAAATGTTTAACAAGAATGCCATCCGTTTAAAACAGCGAGGCCCTAAAAAAAAATTTTAAAAGTTCTGTAGACTGAAAAAAGAAAATTACGCCCCCAAACCCGGGAAAAAAAGTTTTGTTTTTAAAAACTGGAAACGGCCCCGGGAACCTTCCCAATGTTGTTTACGCAGACTTTGATTTTGCTTTTTGTTTTTTTATGAAGGACCCCGCGCCACAAAAACTTTGGAAAAAACAGTCTAATGGTAATCATAAAATTTTTTTATTTGCTTTCATTGTTGTTAAAGGGCGACGGTTCCTTCAGAACCAAAATTGTATAAGGGGGAAAAGCTGCAGAAACCCCTTAGAATGCATGCGCAAGGCGAAAAGCCCCGTTTCTAATAAATTTAATCTCCAGGGCTTATTTTGATCCTGAACCAAAAACAGTATTACTCAAACCAACATTGTTGGGTTTTTTGGTTTAGAACTCAGTGAAGAATCCAATCCAACAGAAAAAACCATGATCACATTAAACGGAAAGTTCAGAGGGGCAGCGGACATAAATGCAAACTTCAAAAAAAGTTTTATCCAAAAACATGGGGCTGCCCCTTTCCTTTTTTAACTTGCGAGGTTTTCGGAAATCATCTTATAATGAAAGGGAGTGGACCCATGCCCTTTAGGGGGGTTTATGCATTGCAACTGTCATCGAAAAGAAAATGTGCTTTTTAAACTAAATAACAGTTTTTTTATGACTCTAGGCAACACAAGATGGGGGTTTTTAGAGTTTACTGGCTATATCCTTTAAAATCCGCCCAAAAAAACGGAAAAAACAATTTTTACCAACTCTTTTTAAAAGGGGGTTTAAACCCCTTTTGAGTCCGAACAGTTGGGGAAAAGGGTTTTCGAAAATTCACTTTTCCAAAAAGGGGCGTTCTTTTCTAGTCTTAGAGGAAAGGACAAAGCGCCCCCGAAACCACATGTCAAGACGTGGGAGAAGTTAGAGTGTAAAACGATGGGAGACTATCATGAACCCACTTGTGGCCGAAATTTTGTTTGTTTGGGGGGACGTCTTGAAATTACGGAAAAACCATCAGAAAATTTTTAGCCTGGATCCTGGCCCTTACATTTCCTGCCCCGGGATTAGGCTGGGAAAAATTTCGTAAAAATTTAAATGGGGTACAGAAAAGATTTATTGTCAATTTACCAATGAATTTAGATGGGGAAAACATGGGGTTGGGGGAATTATTTTGGGGCCCCATCATTTTCTGTTAAAACCAAAAAAAAAAAATTGGGCGGGCCCATTTAAACCGAGTAAAAGGGCTTTAATATCTTTTGTTTTAGTTCAAACAAAAATTATGGATGGGCCAAAGGGGGCAATCACTTCCATTAAAGCAACTTTTAAAAAAAGTACACAGGGGGTGATCCGGGAAAAATATTCAAAAGGATTTAAATGGTTGGGCAAATTTAACGCCATTCAAAAAGCGTGGGGTTTTTCCCAGAAGTTGACTTAGAATATCCTCAAGAACTCCATGACCTGCATAATGAAAATCCATTAAACACAGAAAGTCTTTAAAAAAAGGATCCAAGAGACCCCCTAAACTTGTGCCTAAACTTCGGGGGCAAAAAAAAATTGGTTCCCCCCAATTTCAGATTCAAAAATTTTATTTAAGACATGGTTTGAAGTTTTTTAGCCTTTTATCGCATAAATTTCTTTTGAACAAAAAAACATTTAAGAAAACCCAAAAATCATGAAAAACACTGATCTCAGAACTAAATCCCCAAAAAGCTTTCAGAAAAAGGGCTTTTTTTTAAAACTGGGAACAACACTTTTTTTCGGAAAGGGCTATGGAAAACCCACAAGCTGTAAAAATTCAAAAAGTCCCCCAAAAGGGAAAGAGGCAATTAAACTAACCCTTTAAAAACCCAAAATTTTAAAAGGGGGGCCCCTTTAGAAAATTTTATTCAAACTTTTTGGCAAAAAAAATGAAAAAAAAAGAAAAATCAAATTGGGCAAAAAACCCTTTTTTTTTGGGGTTTTCCGTTTTAGGGAAAAAAACAAAAACTTTTGATTTTTGAATTTTTTTATGACACTTTTAAACCCCCCGTAACCAGATTTCCCGAGTATTTACACAGATACAGATAGTTTTGTTATAGATTTCCTAATGAAGCAAACTATAAAAAAATTTTAAATGGGAATTTGCAAAAGGAAAATGCGGGGTGGTAAGATAAAATCGTTTTTCCCCCAAAAAATTTGCCTTTTCATTTTAAAAACAAAAAAGAAGGTTTTTGGGGGAAAATGAAGGATGAATTAAAAGGAAAGGGATCAAGGGAGTTTGTTTGGTTTTTAAAGGGGAAAAATTTACAGTAAATTTCGAGCCCGGAGAAAATCAATTTTAAAAAAGCAAAAAAGGGAAAAACCCAGCGTTGTCAGCAAAAATATCACATGAAAACTACAAAAACATTGTTTGGCAATAAATTTCTTTTCATATGGGCAACGAAAACTGCGATTAATCAAAAAGAGATCAAAAAACGTTGTAAAAAAAGGGAAATAATTAGATAGAACAAACACCCAAAAAGGGTGTTGTTTTTCCGGGGGTTTTTATATGCAATCGGGCACTGGAGGGCCGCATAAAAAAGGGGGTTTATAAATTTTTAATCAACTTTTTTTATAAGATCAATCATAGTTCACCCAAATTTTATTTTTTAAAAATTTTCTCATGTTTGCTTGAGAAGTTCCAATTTTTTTTTTTTTTATTTCAAAAAATTCTTTTTTCCCCAATTTTGGGGGGGTTTTAGTTGTAGGTGATCGGTTTTAAATTTAGCATGCATTGATTAATCCCCCAAAATGTTTTTCCTTTTTTTTTATTAACCCCCTTTAAAATTTAAAACCCGTATCATTTTCAAGGCTCTTCCTTTACCATTCTTTTTTCGTTTTTTGCGCTTTTTTTGCCTTCCAAATTTTTAAAACCCAAAAAATGGGGGACGTAAATTAATTTAAAACGGAACGTGTCTGGCGGAATTTTTCTGGGATTTTTTCTTAACCAAAAGAACTTTGAGGAGTGGGTTTTTTTTTGTGTCAGTTTCCGTAAAAAAAAAAACCCGGGGGGATTTTTATTTTTAAAAATTTCTTTTTATTTCAAAGGAAACAAAAACTCCCAAAAGGGTCTGTTGCCCGGGTGCGGGGTGTTCCCCCTTTTGCTTCCCCCGGAAAAAAGGAAAATTAAATTTTTAAAACCCAAAAGGGAAAAGTTTGGGCCCATGAAACTACCTTTACAACATTTTTTGTTTTTCTTTTGATGCTTTTTTCGGTTTTAGCCCTTTTAAATTCTTCATTTTTCATTTCGGGGGAAAAAAAGAGGGCATCTTCTAACCCCCTTTGTGTTGCGAAAATTGTCAATAAGCTCTCTTTGAACTGGTAGGAAAAAAATTCTTTCAGCCAAAATGTTTGTTAAAGTTTTCAACTAAAACCGTGATCGTGAAATCCGGAAAGCTCTTTTAATTTGGGAACTTATGTTTTAAAAATAATTGATTCAAAATTTGGGGGTTTAAAATTTTTCCCATCATCGACTTGAATCAAGCGGGGGGATAAAGGGTTTAAAGGGCCCCTTTGATATATCATTGTATAGCGACAGCAACAGCAGAAGCACCCTTTTTTTTTTAAAAACCTCCGCATTTTGTAAACTTTAAACTAAATCAATGACTGTGAGTGGGGTACTTTAAAACTTTTTCGCTAATCCCCAAACAGAGGGGAAAAAATAAAGATCCATTTTATGGGTGTCGTTTGGAGTTGTAAATTTCAAAGTTCGGTCCGAAAAACGTCTTTGGCTCAGGTAAAAAAAATTTTCCAAAACGCTTTTTTAAAATAACCATTCTTTTGGCTGTTTTTGGGGGTTTAATGACTTCCCGGGCTTGGCTTAGCTTTTTAATTTCTGTTATTCCCCTTCCCAAAATCCTTTTGGGGCGAATAAAAGATTTTTTTTTTAATTTTTACTAAGCCAAAATTTTGTTCAACAAAAAACAACAGGGCAAACCAACCCAAAAAAACCCATTTTTTTTGATCTTTTGTTTTTCTGAAGGGTTTATAAAAGTTTTATGAAAATTTTTTGGGGGGGGCAAAAGTCTCGATTGGTTTTTCCTGTTAAAAAGTAATATTGTTTTTTTCTTGAAACAACATTTTTTAAAAGTGTTTAAACTGCTTTCCCCTTTTTTTCAGGGGTGTCATTAAAAAAAATCTAAATGTCAAGTTTTTGCTTTTATAGGCTCTTGTTCAGCTGCTAGTTTCTCCATATTTTGTTATTTTTTTCTCTCGCCGTCATCCCCCAGTTTACAAAAAAGCGTAATTACTTCCCCCTTTAAAAACAAGCGCATTTACCCAGCCCCCACCAAACATTATTTCGGGGTGAAGGGCCCTTTTTTTATAAAAGTATTTTTTTTTTTACCTATTTATATTGTCTTGGGAAATTATTCTTGCTTAACTAGAAATCTTTCGTAGCAAACGAATCAACAATACAATCAGCTTTGCTAAATCCTCAAAGTCTGTTTCCCAAAGATCGGGTTTTAATTCTTAACGGCTTTTACCAAGCATTGAGTATCCTACACTTAGTCCCAATAACGCAAAAGGATAAAAGGTTGTAACAGTTTTTTCGGGGCTCATTTTATAAAATAAAATAATTATAATTTTTAAAAACATGAACAGTGATGATCTCCTACAGCTACAAAGGGAGCCAACCTTTCCGAACTATGAATGACCCAAATTGATGATCAAATTTATGCCCAAAAAGGAGAGGCTGTATTCTTTGGCAGCATGTGGGAAAACAAAACAGTTCCTCGGAACTGAATTCAGCATAGAACAGATTCAACAGATGTCGCCACAAGACATTATAAAGTATCATAACAGGTATGAGCGCAGCTGGGGTCTTAGAATGGTGAAAATGTGTGGGGCAAACGGTTCTTAGTTTGTACACTAAACTAGTCAGTAGATTTGCTCCCATTGATTCTGAACAAGATCTTACGTATGATTTAACGCAAGATCCAGTTTTAACAAAGTCATTAGAGTCTCTAAGCTGTGATTTATACTACAGATTTGGAACATTGTTATCGCCATTAATCATGGGATTAATAACTTTTAATCATATAGATTTTGTTTCCCTTCAAAATGAGCGAGCTGGAAAATCATCAGAACCAGAATCAGGTGGAGAAGTAACCAAGCCAGAAAATCAGCAGAATCAGAAAACATTGAACCAGGTGGAGACCAGTGAAAAAGCATCCTCATCTGGGCGTGTTAAAGCAGGAAAAAATTAGCAGAGTGGAACAGACAAAAAAATTAATGTTACAGAATATGACTCATCATGAAAACATAACACCGCCAACGCCAGAACAAGTTGATTCAATGCCAGCTATAAAAACTCCATGTGATACAAGGGCCCAAAGTCTTCATGGAATATTGAACTTAAAACTGTTGCCATTTTGGCGCCATTGCTGCTGTTGGGGGCAGTTATTACGGCTATAAAATATATACACAATGGCAACAGAAACAAAAGAAATCAAAAAAATCTGAACCGCTAAATACAAAAAACAACAGCACGCCAGCGCCGCCAATAACAAAGCATCATTTTGATCCATTTATAATGGAATAATATTTTAAGAACTTAATTTTAAATTTTTTAATAAAAATAGATCATGGCGTATTATAAAATGATGTGTGTGGTGTGTGTGTGTGTGTGTGTGTGTGTGTGTGTGTGTGTGTGTGTGTGTGTGTGTGTGTGTGTGTGTGTGTGTGTGTGTGTGTGTATCAGGCTTTACCTTTCAGGCTGATTGTACCGTGTTGGTGTTTCAGCTTTAAGCAGATCAAACAGCCACGAACGGTAGCAGGTTGAGCGTTAGGCCTTGGCCGTTGCTTGCACACACACACACACACACACACACACACACACACACACCACACACACACACACATACGTACGCGTGCGCACACACACACACACACACACACACACACACCACCCGCGCGCGCGCGCATGCAACACACACACACACACACACACACACCACAACACACACACACACACGCACGCACACACTTACACACACACACACACACACACCTTACGCGCACAGCCTGCTAAACAGAACACACGCAGCATTTGCACCGCACACAACGGCCACCTGTCCAGAGCCGCGCACGCAGCTTTATCGATTGCATCACAAAAAGTAGTAATGGAGTGGTCCCCCTGTACACGTGGATTGCACCACCACCAAAAGTAAGCTTAAATATAAGAATTCAACTACTCGCTATTGGTGGTCGGTTGGCCACCGCAGGCGTCACACTTTCGGAGTTTGGAGTTGCTGAGTTCAGGGCTGCACTTCCCTCATTAGTTGGTCACACAGTTTCGAGTTTCGAGTGAGACCAGAGTCTTGGGGTCAAGTTCACCCCATCCAGAATGAAGACCGGTGCCAGCCATTCCAGACCAGAGGCCAGCCACCACCACCCAAAAAATCCCAGGGCAAACATACTCCTGGGGTTTCCCCCCCTGAAAAGCATGGTCGACACAAGTGACGCCTGCGAATAAAATTAAATCAACAGTCGGCCATGCTCAGGGAGGGGGGGGGGGGGGGGTTTGCTATTTTTTATGTTAAAAAAATTGTATTTTTATTTATCTACAATATATATGTTTGTAGCGTGCTGCCATTTTTTTTTTCAAAAATATCAAATATTAACACGCACACAGCAAAAATATGTCCACACACTACAGTTGTCCCAATCCAAACCAAAGTTTTAAAGTCTCCAGAAAACACACATACCACTTCACAACTCAACACCAGCA
>CM031615.1:2483277-2494971 GCA_018398815.1 Conus ventricosus
TCACAGACAGGGGGACTGAAACGTCCATAGTCACCATGGACTGTCATGGCGTTGCTGAAGGGGTGCAGACTGAAATGTTGGTCCTGACCAGAAGAGGATCTCCACAACCTCATGCCCGCGGTCATGCATCACCAGGTAGTGTGGTATAGGATCCCCCCCTCCCCCATGAAGAACTTCAAAGAATCTCCTCACTTGATACAAGTATGCCACCTGCACTTCAAAACTGTGAACCACACTACTTCGTCTTTCAGCCTCCGTCAAAGCATTGGGTTGCATCTGTCGTTGACGTATCATTCTGTAATCAGTGTCCATATTAATGTGTTGTTTTTTAGGGTAACAACGTCTTGGAGAGTCGGCACCATGTGAAACGTACGCGCAGCGCACGCGCACACACACACACACACACACACACCCCACACACACACACACACACACACACACACACACACACACACACACACACACACACACACACACACACACACACACACACACACACACACACACACACACACACACTGTCACGACCGACCCTGAGGTCTGCCCTGACAGGATCGGTCTAGGTGGGAGTGAAGGGAGTGACTGACCTCACACGCTCCGCAAGAGACCACACAATAAAGATTACGATACAACACCCCATTTATTCACACCAGCAAAATAAACATTCCAACACACGCACCATGCACGATCACAATAAAGCACTCCAACGCACACAACATGCACAATCACGATCAAGCACTCCAACGCACACAACATGCACAATCACGATCAAGCACTCCAACGCACACAACATGCACAATCACAATCAAGCACTCCCCACCCACGACATGCACGATTATAAATAAGTATTTCGCCATACACGCATATGATCACACTTACAGCATTCCAGCACATATGACAAATACACAATTATAAGGAAATATTTCCAGCATTGACCCTTCCTAACACCATGAGTGCGTGCACACCCCTGCCCTTGTCGAGTCTGCTGGGAGCACCCTGTCGCACTAGGTGCTCCGAGCCGGGTTGGTTCTCGCAGGGAGTCGCTCAAAGCCGACACCCTCGACTTCCAAGCGGGCAGTGAAGAGCGTGTCCCGGGGGGGGGGGGGGGGGGGGGGGGGGGGGGGGAGGGGACGTAGCTGTTACTGGAGGTCCTGGACGGGGTCCAGGCCGGCCAGTCAAGACGGCGGCGTCTCTACCAGCCCTCGGTCCCGACCAAGGCGTGGCCTCGATCAGCGTGTGGCACCATCCCGTCCGTGGTCTCAACCAGAACGTGGCCCTCGACCAGTACGTGGCACCATCCAGATCGTGCTCCAGGTGAAGCCCCCGGGAGGGGGAGGACGTAGCTGGGAGAGAGTCGAAGAGGAGGGAAAGAAGAAGGAAGGAGGAAGGAAAAAGGGTACTGGAACCCTGCCGTCAGTACCGTCTGACCATTGCTGTCAAGTCTTAGCCACTCGCATGATGGGCGAGGGGAAGTGTATTCAACGCACACAGAAAATCCATCGAATCAAGTCTTCTCACACGATGCAGGTAAAAGACTGCATTAAATCAACAGGTTATAAAACAGATATGAATTATCTTCACTCTTCTCTCACTCACGCTTAACTTTTTCCTTCCTTAAAATAAATCAACACAGCGACCATCGCTTAATAACTGCCACCACATTTGCAAATAATAATCAATGGCACAATTGTCACATTTTATAAACACATTTCAAAATAACACAAATTTCCAACCACGCACCCGAACGACAAATCATGCGTACGCACGCTCGTGAACATAAAACTCGTTCTCCTTGCACACACAAACAACCGGTGGCCGAAGGATAAAAGTCCGGAGAATGTGACAGGGCGGACGAGCGAGACCAAGCAAGTTCCAACCCTGAATCACCAGGTTCTCTCCCTTCCCCACCGACTACCGCATCACCAGATACATAAACAGGAGAAAGAATTTTGGAAAAATTAGAATGGCCAGGTTAAAGATGGAATTAACCAGAGAAAAGGTCTCACACAATATTTCTCTTACAATTTCGAAAACAAAAGAAAATTGCGCAAAAGCGAAGACTAAGCCGGCTAACAACCAACAAATCAAACAAACAGACCACGAAACTGATGCTTACCAGCTACCCGTGGTGACCCGAAGAGGCGGTCAAAGGACTCTCTCTACCCTCTGTCCAGTCGAGAGGACAGAGGCGAAGATGCGGAAATAGAAGAAGCGATGTCCCTCTCCTACAGGCCGACTGCGGGAATTGAAAGTACTGACTGTACTCTCGACGATAAGGTAAAGAACCAGGACTGGAGCAGGCGCCCCCAGAGACATCTTCCGCTCGAGTGAAGAGCTAACCTCCCTCAGCAATGGCGGCCAACATCCCATGCTGCGTCACAGAGTGAGCATACTTCAAACTAAAAGAAACGAAGCACGTGCGACAGGTAAAAAGACAGGCGAGAGGCGATAGACAGAAAGTTCGAGAGAAAGGTACCGGCCACCCGTGAACTTGCAGGATGAATAGCAGGGGCGGTGGAATTAGAGAGAGAGAGAGAGAGAGAAAGCAAACCGAAGTTGAGCTGAACTATACCAAGGTGCAACCGCACCACAACCCACACTAAGGGACGGGTACACGACAACAGCAACGACAATAAACAAATAAGTAATTCCGCCACCCTAGGTGGGTCGAACGTCGTAGGCCTCGTGACAAACTCGTGACAAACCCCCCTTCTAAAAGCATCTGTTTCTCTGAGATACAGTGCTCCTTTGAACCTTGTCGCATGTGCAACTTCACAACACGGGGACCGAACCCAACTCTCTGTGATCGACAGAGTACGATGAATCCAATACAAACATTCCACGATAGAATCACACGGGAAATACATAATACTACATTTATCAAACAACTAAGCAAACCTTCCAACCATGAAAGTAACAATCCGAACCATTGGTGATTCACTACCGTTAATCTCACTGAAGTGACAACTGTCACTACACCTGATACAGAGACCAAAAAGGGATATAACCCTGGTTGAGGGGAGGTGTCCCTCTGACTGATTTTCCAATATGCTAACTACGGAGTCGGCTAAGATAGTCAGCATCCGTTTTTACAGGAACCCTTGATATGACGGAAAGTGAACGCATGACTCTGCAGTTCCACTGCCTAACTCATGAGTCGACGACTGACTGGCCGGATCCGGTCCAAGCACTGGAGAGGATGATGATCGCTCCCCAGTACAAACTTCCGGCCGTACTTCTTCTTGGCACGCCAGTGCGCGTCCAAATCTGCCTGAGAGATTCACAACAGTAGGGGCATCGATAGTCCTAAGCGGGACAGCCTCTGGGTATCGACTCGCAGATTCTACCACTACCGAAGTGTAGCGGTGACCGCGATCGGATGGGGGATTAATGGGTCCCACCAGGTCGACCCCAACCTTGCTGAATGCCTCCCCAACCAGTGGCACTGAACCCTGGGGGGACACGCTTCAAGCGACCCTTAGGCATTGTCCGCTGGCAGACATCGCAACTGCGGCAGTACTGCCTAACCTGTGAGTTCATCCCTGGCCAAAAGAAGTCTTGTCTTACCCGCTCGAGAGTCCGCTTTGAGCCCATATGACCTGCCATGGGGAATCGTGGGCCTGCCGGAGAACAGATCCTCTCAAGCTTTGGGGAACGACAAGCTGCTTGGCCACACGATCTGCCTGAGTGAAACCCCTAAAGAGGATCCCCTTGTGGAGCTTGAAGCTCACCTGGCGTGTCGGGCAGACTGAGCGGGACGATCCAGTTGTCGCAGGCGTGGACATCCAAGTCCCTGCCTGAGACGGATAATGCTAGCAGGATCGGCCCTTGCCAAACTCGTCAGAGATCGGCTGAAGAACGGGACGCAATTCCTGTTCCTGCTTCTTAGCTTTGGCGCGTGTGGTGACTCCCACACACGCCTGTATGGGCAAATCCGTAGACACGGACTGACTGCGTCCGTCTGCGAAGGTGATAGTATTCCTATGATAAGGGAATACAGAGGTCGCTCCACCGCGATGGCCCATACTTCGCCACAGAAGTAGGGGGTGGAGATAGAAATAAGTACAGAAGGACGGGTGGAGGTAAAACCAGCCTCCAACCCGCACACATCATAACTAGCGCCCCGCCGGGCCTTAGGAGAAACCAAATTCTTATCAACAAAGAGCGTTATGCCCCGAATCCCTGATGGTGTCGACCAAGGAGGAACCAACAACAGAGAGAAACACTGGGCACTCTGAATCACCAGAAGCTGAGATGGAACCCACGTTAGCCGGGGCACGAGGATGCTGGAAAGGACTAGCCCCATGACTACCAGCGCTTTAGGACAATCTTTCCTAATGGGGCCAGGACGACCACAAAGAAAACAAAATCGAGGTGCTGAGGTCCCCGATGGACTGCCTGCCTTATTCGACCCGCTAGCAGTTGTCGGCGCCTTACCGCCACTAAATCCTGTGGAGGGCTTCCTCTCCGTATCTGGGCGATGCCCATAAGCCCTGCGAGCTCAGCAAACACCTCAGCGGTGTGAATCGCAGCCGCGAAATCCTGAGGTGCTGTCTCGCCTATCCGGATCCTCAACTCTGGGGACACAGTGTTGGTGAGCTGTTCAATGAGGATCAGATCCTCCAGCTCCAACTTAGCCAACTGACGCCAGTACCCTAGCGTTTTGCGCAGCCTATCACCAAACTGCACGAAGGTCTCGTCGTTATTCTCTTCATGGACCTGAACTTCCTCCTGTAGGTCTCTGGGTAAGGTGGAAACGCTTACGCAGAGCCAACTGCATGTCTGCATAAGACGCACCTTCATTTAGAGAGAGCACACACTCCCTTGCAGCACCAGATAATCCAGAAAAAAGGTGCATAGCCTTTTGTTCCTCAGACAATTGGTATGAACAAGCAACCTTGTCGAAATGCCTAAGAACATATCAATGTCCTCACTAGGTCTGAACTCTGAAGCTTTAACTTTGGGCCTCTAACTCTATCACCTGCCTGGTGATTAACCCCCTGGTTTACAGAAGCGGGAGGGCCCCGAAAGAAATTGTTCCATCTCTTCCCTGCGTAGAGCCTCCTGTCTGGCAGCCTCCTCTCTACGTTGATCCAACTCTTCCCGACGGAGGGCAGCCTCCTCCCTACGCTGAGCCTCCTGTCTAGCAGCCTCCTCCCTACGCTGAGCCTCCTGTCTAGCAGCCTCCTCCCTACGCAGAATAGCCTCTTCCTTACGCAGAATCTCCTGTCTGTCAGTCTCCTCTCTGCGCAGAGCAGCCCCCTCTTTTGCGCTCTTCCCTACGGAGAGCTTCCTGCCTGACTGCCTCTTCCCTACGAAGAGCTTCCTGCCTAGCAACCTCTTCTCTGCGCTCTTCCCTACGCAGGGCTTCCTGCCTAGCAACCTCTTCACTACGCTGCCGCTCCAGAAACAAAAGGACAGAGGTGATATCCTGAGCGGGTTCACCACTCCCGACACGGGAGGATGATCCGTCTGACCCGTCCCTTGGGTCTCGACTTTCCCATAAGGAAAGTCTTCTGGGGCATGCCCTTACGAGGGGAAGCCTGGAGAGGAGAAGGTTTCGGTCTCTGCGACTCAACAGAAGCCCACAGTTGCTTCGCTATACTCTGACGCTTCCGAGCGGAAGTGCCAGTCGGGGTCTCGACAGGGAGACCCCCCAGCGAAGAGGTAGTAAAAGTACTCACTGGACTACCTGCTACAGCACTGGAATAGGTAGAAGTTACCGTAGTCGAAGTACTGGTACTAATAGTAGGGACTACAGTAACATTTTGAATACCCTTCTTCTTCGACGCCCGCGTCGCCATAACCACCAGCGCCGGACGTCGCCATGACAACAATATCCTACAGTTTTCCAAATACAGGGAAAAACAATTCCACTAGAAAAAAAAAAAAAAAAAACAAATATTTTTAGGGGCGTGTGTATATGTGTTTTGTGTGTGTGTGCGTGTGTGCGGACAAGTTCCGGCTGCTCCCACTCTGGCAACACCGCGCTCTACAGCACGAGCAACAGTGCGGTGGGGCTCACCGAAAAAAAAACAAAACAAAAACTATGTCCGGCTGCCCCACTCTGGCAACACCGCGCTCTACAGCACGAGCAACAGTGCGGTGGGGCTGGCCGAAAAAAAACAAAACAAAACAAAAACCTAGCAGACGAAATCCGGAGAGGAAAAAAAAAAAAACACTAGCGTCCGATACAAACCCCTGTACTCAACAACCCGGTAGAGAAAAAAAAAAAACAAGAATTGGCTAAATACAAAACAGGAATGGAAGACTGAGCGGCAACAGAAGGGCAAGACTTACGGCCGTACCTGCGTGAGGTACCCGGCGGAAGGAGGCCTGGGCGCGGTCGACTCCTCCTGGTCTCACCTCGACCCCCGAGTCACGCCGGATGTTCCCTCAGGCCACAACAAGACTCCCTTCACGCTAAGTCACCCAGCCAACCACCCACGAACAAACACGACAAACTGACTAAACATATACAAAACAGACAAAACTAAACAGGTACTCTGCGAAACGAGAGAGAGACAGCCAGAGCCCTTCACATCCCGACGAGCCCCCACAATTGTCACGACCGACCCCCGGAGGTCTGCCCTGACAGGATCGGTCTAGGTGGGAGTGAAGGGAGTGACTGACCTCACACGCTCCGCAAGAGACCCCACAATAAAGATTACGATACAACACCCCATTTATTCACACCAGCAAAATAAACATTCCAACACAGCCACCATGCACGATCACAATAAAGCACTCCAACGCACACAACATGCACAATCACGATCAAGCACTCCAACGCACACAACATGCACAATCACGATCAAGCACTCCAACGCACACAACATGCACAATCACAATCAAGCACTCCCGCACCCACGACATGCACGATTATAAATAAGTATTTCGCCATACGACGCATATGATCACACTTACAGCATTCCAGCACATATGACAAATACACAATTATAAGGAAATATTTCCAGCATTGACCCTTCCTAACACCATGGAGTGCGTGCACACCCCTGCCCTTGTCGAGTCTGCTGGGAGCACCCTGTCGCACTAGGTGCTCCGAGCCGGGTTGGTTCTCGCAGGGAGTCGCTCAAAGCCGACACCCTCGACTCCAAGCGGGCAGTGAAGAGCGTGTCCCGGGGGGGGGGGGGGGGGGGGGGGACGTAGCTGTTACTGAGGTCCTGGACGGGGGTCCAGGCCGGCCAGTCAAGACGGCGGGCGTCTCTACCAGCCCTCGGGCCCGACCAAGGCGTGGCCTCGATCAGCGTGTGGCACCATCCCGTCCGTGGTCTCAACCAGAACGTGGCCTCGACCAGTACGTGGCACCATCCAGATCGTGCTCCAGGGGAAGCCCCCGGGAGGGGAGGACGTAGCTGGGAGGAGAGTCGAAGAGGAGGAAAGAAGAAGGAAGGAGGAAGGAAGAAGGGTACTGGAACCCTGCCGTCAGTACCGTCTGACCATTGCTGTCAAGTCTTAGCCACTCGCATGATGGGCGAGGGGAAGTGTATTCAACGCACACAGAAAATCCATCGAATCAAGTCTTCTCACACGATGCAGGTAAAAGACTGCATTAAATCAACAGGTTATAAAACAGATATGAATTATCTTCACTCTTCTCTCACTCACGCTTAACGTTTTCCTTCCTTAGGAAATAAATCAACACAGCGACCATCGCTTAATAACTGCCACCACATTTGCAAATAATAATTCAATGGCACAATTGTCACATTTTATAAACACATTTCAAAAAAAACACAAATTCCAACCACGCACCCGAACGACAAATCATGCGTACGCACGCTCGTGAACATAAAACTCGTTCTCCTTGCACACACAAACAGAACGGTGGCCGAAGGATAAAAGTCCGGAGAATGTGACAGGGGCGGACGAGCGAGACCAAGCAAGTTCCAACCCTGAATCACCAGGTTCTCTCCCTTCCCCACCGACTACCGCATCACCAGATACATAAACAGGAGAAAGAATTTTGGAAATAATTTAGAATGGCCAGGTTAAAGATGGAATTAACCAGAGAAAAGGTCTCACACAATATTTCTCTTACAATTTCGAAAACAAAAGAAAATTGCGCAAAAGCGAAGACTAAGCCGGCTAACAACAACAAATCAAAACCAAACAGACCACGAAAACTGATGCTTACCAGCTACCCGTGGGTGACCCGAAGAGGCGGGTCAAAGGACTCTCTCTACCCTCTGTCCAGTCGAGAGGACAGAGGCGAAGATGCGGAAATAGAAGAAGCGATGTCCCTCTCCTACAGGCCGACTGCAGGAATTGAAAGTACTGACTGTACTCTCGACGATAAGGTAAAGAACCAGGACTGGAGCAGGCGCCCCCAGAGACATCTTCCGCTCGAGTGAAGAGCTAACCTCCCTCAGCAATGGCGGCCAACATGCCATGCTGCGTCACAGAGTGAGCATACTTCAAACTAAAAGAAACGAAGCACGTGCGACAGGTAAAAGACAGGCGAGAGGCCGATAGACAGAAAGTTCGAGAGAAAAGGGACCGGCCACCCGTGAACTTGCAGGATGAATAGCACGGGCGGTGGAATTAGAGAGAGAGAGAGAGAGAGAGAGAGAGAGAGAGAGAGAGAGAGAAAGCAAACCGAAGTTGAGCTGAACTATACCAAGGGGCAACCGCACCACAAGCCACACTAAGGGACGGTACACGACAACAGCAACGACAATAAACAAATAAGTAATTCCGCCACCCTAGTGGGTCGAACGTCGTAGGGCCCCGTGACAAACTCGTGACACCACACACACACACACACCACACACACACACACACACACACACACACACACACACACACACACACACACGCACACACGCACACACGCACGCACGCACGCACGCACGCACGCACGCACGCACGCACGCACGCACGCACGCACGCACGCACGCACGCACGCACGCACGCACGCACGCACGCACGCACGCACGCACGCACGCACGCACGCACGCACGCACGCACACACACACACACACACACACACACACACACACACACACACACACACACACCACACACACACACACACTGGTGCCAGCCACAGGCTGTGCTAGACCTGTTGGTTAATTAACCGGAGAAAGAGCCGTTGGTCGTGACGATGTGGTCCACATAGTTAATGTTGGTTAATTAACCGAGAAAGAGCCGTTGGTCGTGACGATGTGGTTCACATAGTTAATGTTGGTTAATTAACCGGATAAAGAGCCGTTGTGGTGACGATGTGGTCCACGTAGCTGATGCCGAAGGCGGAGATGAAGACGTTGATGACGGTGATGAGGAGGATGAGGCAGACAGAGCGTTGTTCAGACGCTCGTACCAGGTGGCTGGACTCCTTCTTGGGGTCACTCATGCCTAGAACGAGCAGCACCAGACTGCCGCCACCTGCACACAGAAGAACGCGCTGCCAGAGTGTGGCTTTGAAGCCTGATGATTGCGTGCCTGCAGTGGCTGTTATGATAAAATCGGTCCCCAGCCTTATGCGGTAGGCAGCCATCATTTGGAAGACTGAAAAGCCCATCCAGTGCTACTTTAGAGACCAGACATGAAGCAGAATATATTGTAACATTAGTCCTCCCCTAGTCTCTCACTTTTCCACGGTGTTGGCTTTACAGACACTTTTTCTTTCATATTTCAGGAGTTGATCTGGACTAGCAAAAAAAAATCCTATCCATCTGTCAGTCTATCTATCTGATTACGTGTCTGTTTGTCGGTTGTTTATCTATCTACTATCTATCTATCTATCTATCTATCTATCTATCTATCTACTATCTATCTATCTATCTATCTATCTATCTATCTATCTGTACACACACACACTCACGCACACACACACACACACACACACACACACACACACACACACACACACACACACACACACACACACACACACACACACACACACACACACACACACACACACACACACACACACACACACGCAGACACACACACACATACACACACATACACATACACATGCACGCACAACACACACCACACACACACACACACACACACACACACACACCACACACACACACACACAACACACACACACACCACACACACCCACACACACACACACACACACACACAACACACACACGCACGCACGCACGCACGCACGCACGCACACACACACACACACACACACACACACACACACACACACACACACACACACACACACACACACACACACACACACACACACACGCATACATACACACACACTATATCTCCTCCTGCTCTTTCTTCTTCTTCTAAACTGACTTTTTCCCAAGGCAGAGGATTCAGCCTCTGATGCTCTCTCTCTCTCTCTCTCTCTCTCCTCTCTCTCTCTCTCTCTCTCTCTCTCTCTCTCTCTCTCTCTCTCTCTCTCTCTCTCTCTCTCCCCTCTCTCTCTCTCAGTTTGCCATCTCTGACTGCTTGTCTGTCTGTCTGTCTGTCTGTCTGTCTGTCTGTCTCCTCTCTCCTCTCTCTCTCTTTTCTCTCTCTCTCTCTCTCTCTCTCTCTCTCTCCCCTCTCTCTCTCTCTCTCTCTCTTTTCTCTCTCTCCTCTCTCTCCTCTCTCTCTCTCTCTCTGGCCTATTGTTTTGAAAAGCGGGAACAGAGACCAGACATTGCCAACGCGAAACTAAAACCGAACTGTGTCCCCCATTCAAAAAAATATCTGTCTGTTAAAAATGACGCTGATGACCTATGAACACATTGCGATGTGAACCGTAGCCTTGTCTATTCGTATGGAAATGTTCCTGAATTCTTTATTGCGCGGTAAAGAATAGTAAGACTGGGGCACGTTCTGTTATGTTCTGTTTTCTATAATTAAATGTTGATTATTTCATTGTGATACGAAGACAATATCTTTCACAATATCTTAAGTGATGTCACCGTGCTTTTTACCTAACTGTGTGTTTACTGAAACCTGCTAGGTTTCACTGAACCTATGTTGTTGGTTTGTTATTTGATACCTCACAACGAGCAGCGTATTTGTGTTGTTTACCTTTGCAGCAGGCCTGTTGTCTGTGCCTTGTTCTTTGGCATTCAGTGTCTTCTGAGCACAGGTAGTTTCACGCCTGTTGTCTGTGCCTTGTTCTTTGGCATTCAGTGTCTTCTGAGCACAGGTAGTTTCACGCCTGTTGTCTGTGCCTTGTTCTTTGGCATTCAGTGTCTTCTGAGCACAGGTAGTTTCACGCCTGTTGTCTGTGCCTTGTCCATTGGCATTCAGTGTCTTCTGAGCACAGGTAGTTTCACGCCTGTTTTTCTGTGCGTTGTTCTTTGGCATTCAGTGTCTTCTGAGCACAGGTACTTTCACGCCTGTTGTCTGCGCCTTGTTCTTTGGCATTCGTGTCTTCTGAGCACAGGTAGTTTCACGCCTGTTGTCTGCGCCTTGTTCTTTGGCATTCAGTGTCTTCTGAGCACAGGTAGTTTCACGCCTGTTGTCTGTGCCTTGTCTTTGGCATTCAGTGTCTTCTGAGCACAGGTAGTTTCACGCCTGTTGTCTGTGCCTTGTTCTTTGGCATTCAGTGTCTTCTGAGCACAGGTAGTTTCACGCCTGTTGTCTCGCCTTGTTCTTTGGCGTTCAGTGTCTTCTGAGCACAGTAGTTTCACGCCTGTTGTCGTGCCTTGTTCTTTGGCATTCAGTGTCTCTGAGACAGTAGTTTCC
>CM031615.1:2513471-2515971 GCA_018398815.1 Conus ventricosus
AATTTTCATACTTAAAATATATTTTCTTAATTTTTATGTTCCAATTTTCTTTTTCTTCAACACCCCCCCCCCCCCCCCCCCCCCCCCCCCCCCCCCCCCCTCAAGTTCGAATCTTGCAAGTCATTTCTGTGATGACAGAGGGTTGTTGGCCTGCGCTTGTTTTCCCACACTATTAGGTTGTTCGTTTTTCAGCAACGTTTCCTCTCCACCTTTCGTATTTGTCTGACTTTATTCAGTTTAAAGGCTGTGCCGGTCTTGAAAAAAAGTTACTCTGTGTTTAGGTTCTTCATCTTCAAATCTTTGCCAAGTCATTACTATAATGACTGAAGAATTGTTAGCTGCACTTGTTTTCCCCCACTACTTAATTGTTCAGCATTATATATATATATATATATTATATATATATATATAATTATATATTTAATATATATATATATATAATTCAGTCCCTTGCGGATTCATTCCAAGAACTGGCCCTCAGCACTTGTGTCTAAGAGGTTATCTTTTATATTTCACTAGAAATGTAGCTTGTTTTGCTGTTTCATGATTTTCTTTTCCTTCTTAGGTGGGACCTTTGGTTGTTTTTTTGAAAACTCAACAAACATACTATGGTATTGCACACCAGCCTTTTCTTGGATAGCATTCTTCTTAAAACGGAAAAGGCAGAGGAGTCAACCAACTACTTATCGCGATCACTGAGGAATAATAGTAAGGTTTCAAAATATCGGTATCTGACCAGGAGTTAGGAAGTGTTAATGAGTATTCTCTCCTTTGGAGATTGTTTCATCCTTGGAGACTACAAGCTTGCCAAAGACTTATTTTAAAAGGCATTTGTTTATCCTCGTTCACACCACTCTGCTAGTTAAGCAGAATTATCTACCACTGCAGATATGAATGCTTATCTCCCCTACTCGTTACATTCCAAGGCTACAAGCAAGCTTTGTTTATAATTTGTGTGTGTGTATTATAAATATAATATTGTGTGTCTGTCGTATGGGCGCGCGCGCAGAATCAACAAACCATTAAAGCACACCACACACACACGTTCATCACCACACCTAAGCACACACACCACAACATACTGCTACAATACCACAAACAGTTCATCACAACCCATCACTTAAGCACACACACTGCACACAAACCACACACCACCAACACACCACACAACACACATACCTTCTGACAATACCCACGACACAACAGCGAACACACATGACAAGAAACTCATAATTAAACTTCTTTTACGAAAGGCTTAATTAAACGTTCTTTTAACAGAAAAGGCTTAATAAACGTTCTTATTAACAGAAATGCTGAAAGAAACGGAAATGAATGTTTTGATGAGCATTAAATAACGTTTAGGCTGTACAAGCTTACAAGCAAAAAAGAAATGTTGATCCGCCAAACGAAAGAAGAAACAAATTACAAGACAGACACAACCCGTTTCGACCTATTGGGTCTTCTTCAAGCAGACTAGCAATGTTCAAAACAATGGAAACAAAGAACAAACAAGCAGTGACTTGTCACGTCTTAAAATTTACAGACTTCTCACGTCTATTTACAGACTTGTCACGTCTATTTACAGACTTCTCACGTCCATTTACAGACTTGTCACGTCTATTTACAGACATTCACGTCTAAATTTACAGACTTGTCACGTCTATTTACAGACTTGTCACGTCTATTTGCGAGCAAACTGTAGCATGGGGGAAAACATTACTACCACATGCAGAATGGAACTGAGAAGAAATGGAAGAGGTGGGAGGAGGGAAGACACAGGAGGGAGGGAAGACACAGGAGGAGGGAAGACACAGGGGAGGAGGGAAGACACAGATTAAATGGTAACATTATAAAAAAACAAGACCAGCAACAACAAAACCAAAACAAACTTAAAAAAGAAAAAATAATAACAGCAACAATAATACTAAGAACAATAATGACGATAATACTAGCAACAATAACAGAAATAGTATGTGAACAATAACGATAGAAGAAGATTAGTTATAAGAAATGTCATGATATTGATAGAATAGAATTATATATATATAATATATATATAATATATATATATATATATATATATTTGTTAAAAGTACTATTATATATATATATATGCATTTTTATCCTTTCTGAGCTTGTCCTATTTTTTGGGGAATGATTCTCCTCCATGTCTCTCCTACTACACTTGCTCATTTGCAAAAATCAATTATTGTCTTTAAACTGAGCCTAGAGCTGATTAGAATTATCACGTTATCAATTATTATATACAGATTATATATCATTTACCCATTGGTGTTATACACATGCAGCATCATCATCATCATACAACATCATCATCATTATAATATTATATTATTGTCATCATCCATCATCATTGTATACGTTGTTATTGCGTTGCTGCTGTTTAGTATTGCTATTTTTATAATAAGATCATTATAAGATTCTAATATAAAATTAATTTTTCTTGATTCATTAAACAAATTACTCTTACATTTCATCT
>CM031615.1:2535906-2540906 GCA_018398815.1 Conus ventricosus
GACTGCAGCGCTGTGCACACCACACAACACAACACAACCACAGTTACCTGGCTGTAGCGCTGTGCACACAACACAACACAACACAACCACAGTGACCTGTCTGCAGCGCTGTGCACACAACACAACACAACCACAGCGACCTGACTGCAGCGCTGTGCACACAACACAACACAACCAACAGTGACCTGACTGCAGCGCTGTGCACACAACACAACACAACCACAGTGACCTGACTGCAGCGCTGTGCACACCACACAACACAACCACAGTGACCTGACTGCAGCGCTGTGCACACAACACAACACAACCACAGTGACCTGACTGCAGCGCTGTGCACACCACACAACACAACCACAGTGACCTGTCTGCAGCGTTGTGCACACCCACACAACACAACCACAGTGACCTGTCTGCAGCGCTGTGCACACCACACACACACAACCACAGTGACCTGACTGCAGCGCTGTGAGACCTCAGGTGAGTTGACTCCTTACGAATGTTTTTGTTTTGTTTTTGCTGTCCCATCTTTTGTCCCACCTCTGTGGCATTGCACCCACGCCGCCCATTCCGAACCGCCACCCCCCCCCCCCCCCCCCCCTCCGTCCACAGCCGCAGCCCCGGCACCGGCCAATCCACAGGGAGCAGTCAATGTTAAATCGTCAAGAGGCAACCCACCGGAGGAGACACTGCACTGCTGCCGAGTCACTTTCGTGGTGTTCAGTGGCGCCTGTTCTGATCCAACATACGCAGGACACCACCTACTAAGCCCTCTACTGACGACAATAATTGCTTAGTCGCGGAGCCGGCGTGAGTGAGCTCTCCCTCCGGAGGGCGCCACCAGGTCCGTCCAACGACAGCCCCCATGGACTCGCAGATACCGGTGACCTCGACGGAACCAAACCAAGGCCACAGACAAGGAGCGGACATCGAGACTGAGGTCACCATGAGAGCAGGGCATGAAGGGCCACACAATTTGAGACTTGTTTTTTTTTAATGTTGATCGATGAGAATGAGAATGATGGATATGATGCTAACGGATTTCCATTCCAGTCTGTCATTGCATGAGAGGGTTGTACTCTACACTTATTTTCATAATATATCTGGACAGCAACCAGGCCCGAGAGATACAGACACCTGCAGTGTTGGTCAGAGAATCCGAGCACCACCCCCAGAGACGCCTCTATTACGTGAATGAAACTCTCAACTGTGTGGTGTCAGTCTTCCCACCTGAGCTCATGGTAAACTCAACTCTGGGTTGGAGCCGGTCGGGGCAGAAAAATCCCACATGACTCTGATGGGAATCGAACCCACGACCTCCCAGCCGGGAGTCCGCAATGCTAACCACTTCACCACAGCGACTGGTGGCGTGTCTTAGTTGATGTTCAACTTGTCATTATAGTTGGTATGGGGGGTGGGGTGGGCGTGGGGGGTGGGGGGTGGGGGAGGGGTGGATTTAAAATGGGTCGTGGTGGGACAAAGAGATGTTTTGAAGATTTTGAAGTATGTACGGGAATGGTTCGAGTGGATAGGTGTTGGCGTGTTGGAGTACGGGATGACAAAGAGACCGATGGAGAAAGAGACAGAGATGAATGCGTTATTTACTGATCAAATAAGGACTTCACTTCATGAACACCAAAACCCGACGGATAACACTACGCGCGCATGCGCACGCGCACTCAGCACGACGCATCGCATGCACACCACTGCACGCACACACAGACACCACACACACACACACACACACACACGCATGCACAGCAGAGGGCGACGCAGCAGGTTATCAAACTTCAGCCGTACAGCACCCCCCCCCCCCCACGACACATCAGCATGAAGAGGGGGATGAGCAGAATGATGGGTTAATCAACACATTTCTCAGTCCTGGTTCGGCATGAGCGACACACATGAAGAAATGCAGGCAGGCCCATGATACAAATGTGGAGATTGATTCTACCTCTGGGCTTGCACTGACTGGTTGGCACTGAGGGACAAACATGCAGTAGGCCATGCGTTATGATGGAGATTGGATTGCTACCTCTGGGCTGCAGCTGCAGGGTTGGGGCATGACGTTTCCTCCAGCGTTAGTGAAGGAGATTGGATTGCTACCGGGGGGGCGCGTCTGGGCTGGCAGCTGGCTGAGGTTTGGGGCATGACGTTTCACAGCTTATTGGTGGGTGTGAGGATTGGGGAAGTGGGCTGGGGGGGGGGGGGGGGGAGCAGGGTGTAAGGAGAAGAAGGGAGAGGAGGTGCAGGATGACGACATGGGATGTAAGGTGGAAGCGGGGGGGTCGAGAGTGGGTGTGTGAGTAGGAAAAGGGGAGGGGGGGGGGGGGGGGGGTGGCAAGAAAAAACAAACGAGGACGAAAAACAACACAGAACACAACAAAAAACATTGATAGACAACGAACAAACTACACTATTTTTCAACAGTGTGTTGTGTGTGTTTTGTGTTTGTGTGGTGTGTGTTGTGGTGTGCGCCGTGCCGTGCGTGGTGCGTGTGTGTGTGTGTGTGGTGCGTGTGTGTGTGTGTGTGTGTGTGTTTGTGTGTGTGTGTGTGTGTGTCTGTGTGGTCTGTATCTGTGTCGTTGCGAGTGCGCGTGTGCCGTGTGTGCCCGTTGCGTGTGTGTGTGGTGGGTTGTGTGTGTTGTGTGGTGTTGTGCGCGCGCGCACGCGCCGCTGCGCCGCGCGTGAGTGTGTGTGGGTAGTGTGTGGGGTGCGTGAGTGTGTGTGGTGTGTGTGTGTGTGTGTGTGTGTGTGTGTGTGTGTGTGTGTGTGTGCGGGGCGTGCGTGCGCGCCGGCACAGCGTGTGTGTGTTGGGTGTGTGTGTGTGTGTGTGGTTGTGTGTGTCGTGCGTGCGTGCGTGCCGTGCGTGCGTGGCGTGCGTGCGTGTGTGGTGTGTGTGTGTGTGTTGTGTGGGGTGTGTTCGTGCTAGCAATGTGTTTTTTCTTTCAGGTGTCAATGTGGAGAGTAATGACAATCCCCGGCCTGGGCGGGCCTCCGCCTGTGAATTAGGTAACCTCTGATAACTGAAAGCAAGAAACGCTTTAGAAAGAGCGGGGAAATTCATATTTTGAGGGGGGAGAGAGAGAAGAGAGAGGAGCGAGAGAGAGAGAAGAGAGAAGAGAGAGAGAGAGAGACAGACAGACAGACAGACAGACAGACCCCCAGACAGACAGAACGGACAGACAGACAACCGACAGATAGGACTGAGGCAGAGCAGAGACAAACAGAACAGACAGACGGACGGTACAGACTGACAGGCAGACGACAGCGGACAGACCTGACAGAACGGATGGAGCAGACAGGCAGACAGACAGACCGACAGACACAGACAGAGATAACACAGGGAGAGAGAGTGTGTATTATCAAATTGTTTTAGGCACGCTGGTAGCATTTCTCTTTTTCCACGCGAGCTGGAAGTTAGGATTATGTATTTAAAGATCTACGAACGTTTTACGTGTTCGTTTGTGTTTCCTTTATAAAAACAATTTTACAGGCTGTCTCACTTAACAGTTTAAAAAACCATGAATGCAGAAGCTTCTCTCTATCATCTCTCATCCTCTCCTTCTCTCCTCTTCCTCCTCTCTTCCCTCCGCTCTCTCCTCCCTCTCTCGCTCTCTCTTCTCTGTCTCATCTCTTCTCCTCTGCCCTCTCTCCCCCTCCTCTCAGTCTCCTCTCTCTCTCTTCTCTCCCCTCGCGTCTCTCTCTCTCTCGGTCCTGTACTTGGTGGGTGCGTAGTTGAGTGAGTGCGCACATCATGTGTGTGTGTGTGTGTGTGTGGGTGTGTGTGAGTGTGTGTGTGTGTGGGTGTGTTGCGCGCGCGCGCGCGCGCGCGCGCGTGCCGCACATGTGTGTGTGTGTGTGTGTGTGCGTGCGTGCGTGCGTTGCGTGCGGTGCGTGCGTGCTGCGTGCGTGTGTGTTGTGTGTGTGTGTGTAAGGGAGGGGGGGGAGAAGAGGGTGGGACATCAAGATTACAGTGAAAAGGAGGGAGGGGCAGAGAAGTTGTGGCGTGGGGTGTGGGGAGGGGAAGTGGGGAGAGGGGTGGCAGCTTAGCTCGTTTCCTCCCATGTCTCCCAAACACCTGGCGAGGTCAAGCCCTCAGACTTCTCTGCAAAGGCGAGCAAACAATAGGCGGTAAGGGTAAGGGGAGATAAATCAGCGTGGAAGGCCCGCCCTCGTATCTGAACCTCTGGGCTGAGAGAAGAAGGTTGAGCACGGAGGATCAAGCATCGCGATGGGGGGGGGGTCTCTCTCTCCACCACTATTTCGCCTTGGTGTCCTAATGCCGCTATCTTGGTGTCCTAATGCCGCTCGTAGCGGCAGACACTTCATTCAACCATTTCTGGGCGACACAAACTATTCAGTGCCTCGCCTGTCCATGACAGTCAGAGTGCATTCTGTCTTTTTCTGCGTACGGCAGGCTGATACTCCTGCGGGACACTGTATAGACAGGCTGATACTCCTGCGGACACTGTAAGGACAGGCTGACACTCCTTGCGTACCCTGTAAGACAGGCTGGATACTCCTTGCGACACTGTAGACAGGCTGATACTTCCTGCGGACACTCCCAGTATAGACAGTCTGAGACTCCTGCGGACAAAATCTCCCTGTATAACCCAGACTGACTACACCAGCGGACAACTTCCCGGTATAGATCAAGGACAGTGGAGATTTGTGTGTATGACCGATTTTTTTATCCCGCCATTAAGGCAGCCATACTCCAACTTCCGGGAAGGTGCATGCTGTTGTAACCGTGTCATCCATGCCAACTGGCCATCTCTTCCCGAAAGTTGGTGAGGGATTTTACGTGTGGCAAGATGTTATGTGCAAGATGTTATGCGTGCGTTCAACTACACGAAACCTTCGGTTTAAGTAGTCTCATTCCGAAGGACTGTGTGGGACTGGAGTCAGAAAACCAATGTTAACCGACCAACCGAGGCAAAAATTCCCACCTGTACCGAAATTGAACTCGCAACCCCCCAGGATCACCCGGACCGCGCTCT
>CM031615.1:2545906-2565816 GCA_018398815.1 Conus ventricosus
ATCAGTTAGCTGAAGACACCTCAAAGCCCTCTTCATTTTAAACAGATGATCAGTTTTGCAGAAGACACTCAATGAGCCCACTTCATTATTAACAGATGATCAGTTTGAGAAGACACTCAAAAGCCCCCTTCCTTTAACAGATGATCATTTGCAGAAGACACTCAAAAGGCCCCTTCATTTATCAGACAAATGTGGGGCTTAGTTAGAGTGAGGTGACTGCAGGAATGCCCCCCCCCCCCCCCCCCCCCCTCCCCCCCCCCCCCCCCCCCACACACACACACCTACAACACACCCACACACAACAACATAACACACACCCACACACACAACACACACACACACACACACAACACACACACACAGCACACGCACCCACACACACACACACACAACACACACATACACACACAACACAACACACACACTCACACGCACACACACCACAGAAACATCCCACACACACCCACACTCACACACACACACACACACCACACACGACACACATTTCGCGTCAGTGTTCGTTTCTTTGCATTTTCATCCGGCATTCCAATGTTGTTTCTCTGGCCCTTAAGAAACCAACGAGTCGCAACGCGTCATTGCTGTCTTCGTATTTTGTTTGTTTCTTTCGTTCGGTGCCATGCACAGCTTTATTTGTCCGACCCATTCGAAACACTTTGTTAAAGGGCCGAACAAAACAAGGCTTACACCTTTCTGACCCAACATTTTTGTTGTTGTATCCAGCAGAGTCATGTATCCAAAAAACTTGTGAACTGGTTTACTAGGGGCAAATTTTAGGTTCCCAGAAAGTGATGACGTCATTTTTGCACATTGTGTGTTGTGTGGTTGTCAATTGTTATGAATATCGCCTGCCTACTTGTGTACAAGCTTTTATGCCGTATCTACATATCTACATAAAATAAACCTAGGCGAGTTTTGGTATTAAAAGAATTGTCGGGAATTTGCCTATTCAAGCTCATCTCAAAAGACCAGATTATTACCTTTTTTATACAACACTACTTAATCATCAAACTAACAGCCCCACTTGTAATGCCGAACACATAGTTGCCAGACTCGGCGTTAACAGATGAATTCAGTTCGTTCGCCGAGTACAGCGCGGGGTTAGTACTGGCTGGTGGGACAGCCTGCTGAAAAACACCCCCTTTCCCTGACCTGCAATTCAACGGCTGGGCCTCTGCAGCTGTGGGCGAGCTGTATACTCCCCTTACTCTCCAAACTAAGTGGCGCGGCTCTGAACAACAGCTGTGCATGGTGACTTTTTCTGTCAAATCTGTCTCGGTGGTGGTCCACATACTTCAGACTATGCTACTGATACTGGTCAAGAGTCGTGGACCAACCAAACCTCCGTGCCCAAGCTCAATGAGACGAGGACAGAAGGGCACTCCTGATTTTCCGGAGCCGCTGTTGGTTGTTGCAAAGCCGTCTCCGCCTCCATCATCCTTGCAGGTTCCGGTGACGTCAGCCCTGACAGCACAAGACTCTGGGCACACTGCGCTACACTACCCTACCCGATCCTTTCATGAAAATGGCCAGTGTGTTTTTGATTTGGTTGTGGAATGGCAGTCACCAGTTCCCCTTTCTTCCCTCCCCCCTTTCTTCGCTTGCCCTGATGTGAAGTTGTCATGTTCAGCTCTCTGCGGTAACTGCATCTTTATATTACTTTTTTTGTGTTGTTGCTTGATGTCTTTAGGATGAGAGCCGGAACAGAGGTGGGCACATCGCGGGAGAGAACACAACTCAGATTTTGACGGTCACATCCGCTGCTACTGACTCCTCAACTCAGGTGAGGTGGTCCGGCTGGTCGCTTATGTTGGGGCGTCCTTCCGGGATAAACAACACACACACACACACACACACACAACACACACACACACACACACACACACACATCACTCACACACACAAACCCGCCGCGGCGCAACCTCGCACGCACCCACGACAAACGCACGCACGTACGCACAGTATTTAGATAGTTTATCAGATAACTATTTTGTTGAAGATAGTGAGGATTTTTGTTTTTAAATTGCTATCTGTAGGTTTTTTTTATTTTTCCTCCCCACTAATTGTATTTAAGATTATTGATTTGTTTTATTGTCCAGATTAGACACATATACCAGATACATAACATCTTACAACACTCACATACAAAAGGCTAACATTCATGCTTGCACAACATATAAGGCTTATTTATTTCACATCAGATCAGATCAGTCACTCTCTTCTTTCATTCACGTCTACTATCACTCAAAGTGGAATAACAGACGTTAAATAGAAGTACGAACGAAGTACGAAGACGAACAACGCACAACCACACGCCCACACACACACAAACCACACAACACACACACACACACACACACACACACACACCACACACACACAGTCACACCGCACGCACGCACGCACGGCACGGCACGCACGCACACACACACGGCACACAACACCACACACGCACGCACGCACGCACGCCCACACCCACACACACACACACCACACACACACACTCACACACACACACACACAACGCACCCTTCTCTCACCCCGACACACACACACACGCACCCCTTCCCTTCCCCCCCCCACCCACCCACAACACACGCACCACCCCCCGTTCCCCCCCCCCCCCACACACACAAAAATCGCACCTCCCTCCCCCACCCCCCACACACACACGCACCACCACCACCACCCCCTCACACACGCACCCACCCACCCCCCCCACCACACTCACACGCACTCACCTCCCCCCCCCCCCCCACACACTACACACTCGCACCCCCTTCCCCCCCCCCCCCCCCCCCCCCCCCACACACACCCACACACACACGGAGGATATGTTTAGCCTGCGTTGTTTTTGCCCCACTTCTTATATGTGTCAACACTGTTCTCAGCGCTCCCATGACAGAGTTCATATTTTATATTTCAACACCCTCTGTGTCATTCCCATTTTATCCCCCCCCCCTCCCTCCCTCCTCCCATCCTCTCCCACCGCCCACCCCCACATACATTTTTTTTTTGTCTATAAAAAAGGACCAAAAACATCCAACAAACAACAACTACAAACTCCGTAAAGTCACCATCGAGGCATCAGCAAACTACACTCATCCTTCCCCCACCCCGTCCGTCCCCCATTTCTTTATTTATTTCTCGCGCGCCGCGCGCGCAAACACAACCACACACACCACACTACACACACACTCACACACACACACACTCACACACACACACCACACACACACACCTAGTAAACTAACTGAAGTGATATTCCACAGACTCCTCCTATGTTTACCCCCAGGTGAGACCGCCCACAGCCACCGCCCCTCCCCCCCATTGCACGTGGGAAACTAGGTCATTTCTGCCTCACTCAAGCACCCGCTTCATGCTGGCAGATAAGACTGTCTTGGTTGGCCCACGTAGAGCTCGCCTGAGCGGTCAGAGGTAGCCAGTTCCATTATTCCAAGCCGGCCTCCTCACCCGCTTCTTATCGCGCAGTGGACGGCGTTCTCTGTCTGGTCCTGTCTGTCTGTCTGTCTGTTCTCTCTCTCTCTCCCTCTCTCTCTCTCCCATCTCCCCTCACCTCCTCTGGGTCTCTCTCCTCTCCCCTCGGCTCTTCCTCTCCGCCCTCTCTCCTTCTCTCCCTCTCTCTCTCTCCTCTCTCTCCTCTCCTCATTCATGACGACACACGTGTGTGCATATATAGATATATATCTCCTGATGAGTCCATCCAGCGGACGAAAGGCCTAGAGCAGGCAGTACAATTAAATGTGCCTTTGAGAGGGATACGATGGTTCCCCTCAGGCAGCTAGTGAAGGGTTTTTCATATTTATAATATATTCCCCCCCGCATTTTTCCTCGAGGTGGCTTTCACTTTTTTTTTTTTTTTTTTTTTCTTGAAGTTCAAATCTTGCCAAAGGGCATTACGTATAACGAACGGATGATTTGTTAACACAGCACTTGTTTGCCCCCCACTACTTAGTTGTTCTGCATTATTGATATTTATATAGGAAAATAATATATATATAGCAATATACATTACAACAAACTAATCAATTCCCCAAGGATAAGTAATCACCGCAGCCCTCCGATCCAGCAACTTACCGAGCATCTTGGTGTTGCAACTGACTGCACAAAAATATTGAATTATAATGCGTATGCGTATGACTGCGTATTCTCCCCCTAAATGTTAATTTTGTCCCCCCCCCCCCCTTCAACTAAGACAAAAAGCAAGCTTGTTTAAAATTCAATATTTCTGCAGTCATTGCAACACCCCAAGCTGCTCTGTAAGTTGCTGGAACGGTGGCTCGTACTTAATCCCTTGGAAGTATAGTTTGTTTTGTATTTTAGTCCCTGCGGATTCATTCCAAGAACTGGCCCTCAGCACACTTGAGTCTTAGAGGATATTTTTTTATATTTTCTACTTTTCACAAGAAAATGTTAGCTTGTTTTGCTCACATGATTTCTTGTTGCTCATTGATTAGCACCTTTGGTTGGTTTTTTTGAAAACTCAACAAACATACTACGGTATTGCACACACAGCCCTTTCTGGGATTGCATTCTTCTTAAAACTGAAAAGGCAGAGGAGTCAAATTATTAACCACTTTCAGTTCAGCGTCCACAGAGGGAGAGGGACCACCAAGTTTCGAATATCGATATATGACCCATGAGTTCTATGTGAGTGAGTTTCCCTCCCTATTGGAGGATTCCTCCCCTTGGAGAATATAAGCTTGCTGAAGGCTCATTTTGGAAGCATTTCTTTTATTTATTATTTTCCCCCAAAACCCACTCAACCCATACTGTTAGTTTAGGCAGAATCATCTGCCACTGCGGCAGGTATGAATGCGTAAACACACCTCCCTCCCCCTAGTTTCTTCTATCAATCTAAGACATAAGAGCAAGCTATTGAGTTTAATAATCTTATCTATAGAGCAGACAAGAGACAGCGAGCGAGAACGAGAGGTCAGTTATCGAATACAAATCACTTTGTCATGCAATACATTGAGTAAAGGTCTGATAGAGTGCTCCAATATATGTGTACACACACACCACACAGAGATGCAATATATTAGAGGATGATGATCTTTACTTCTTGGCACCATAAGAACAATCGAAGTGTACGCCTACGTCGTTTTTCAACCAACACAGGGGGGGGGGGGGGGGACGCATACAGTCTCCTGTAAAGAGGGCCTTCTGCAACATGGAAATACAAGGCGGTACAACAACTAACAGATGGAGGAAATATAGAAGGAGGATGAGTGGGAAAGGGGAAAGGAGGAGCGCTTATGGTAGGAAAATGTGAAAATGTTAGGCTAGCTAGACGAGATCCCGTGATTGCCTTTCAGGAAGAGGAAATGCGTCCACATAGCTCTGTGGGCTGAAGACAGGAAAAGAGTTACGACTGACAGTTGTTGTGGAACTGCCATTATTCCTAACGATAGAGGTTGATGGTCCTTCCCCAGGCAGAGGCTTGAGTCGGCCCTGGCGATCATTTCAACTCTCGACTACCAGCGATCAGCTTTAGAGAGGAATGTTCAACTGCAAGAACGATCGCATGAATACAACTAAAAGACTCTTTAAAGTAAAGCGCTCGAACCTGGACGGCAAATATGGTGACGCTCCAGATACCGATTTTTAACGGGTGAAAGTTGAGAGAATTCCGAAACCGTGGAGAGACAGGGACACATACAGGGAGAGATGATCAGGAAATGCCAAATTTGAACCTGTGCCAAATGCAGACGTTCTTCTAGCATGGAATCTCTTCCCGCAGTCAGCCACGAGGAGGAGGAACGGGTATGGTTCCCTAGGGTAGTTTGCCTTGAATGTGGTTAAATTGACAGAACTGCTAAACACCACACACACGCACGCACGCAACACACACTCACACAAACACACACACACAGAGAGAGAGAAGAGAGAGAGAGAGAGAGAGAGGAGAGAGAGAGAAGAGAGTTATGTTTTTCTGTTTGAATTGTCGGTCAGTTTTAGTTATAAAATTCGTGAAATATATCTCTTGTCATGCAAGTGCTATTGTAAAGGTTTAAATTGAGTGGGAGCGTCCATGGCAGGAACTTTGCTTAATCGTTTTTGATTGCTCACAAAACTGCCCTTTAAGAAGTCCCCGGTGTCTTGTTGCTGGACCCTTAACGGAGCCACCAGAGAAAATCACATCTTTGGTGGAATTATGTGGCGTTTTGGTTTCAGCGGTCGGCTTTTACTTTCTTTTCTTTCTTTTCCTGTCCTTTTTTTGTATGCTGTTAGTTGTTGTAGTTGTTGTTGTTGTTTGTTATTGTTTTGTTGTTGGTTTTTGTTTTGCGCTTGTCTGTTCTCTCTTGGGGGTCTTTTTTTTTTTCGTTGCAAAGTACACTTAGATGAGTCCCTGTAATCAGTGATACTATTATGAATTGATTTTCGTTGCAAAGTCACACCTCTAATGAGTCCTGTATCAGTGACATACTAGATTATGAATTATTTTCGATGCAAAGTACACTTAGATGAGTCCCTGTATCAGTGATACTATATGAATTATTATCGTTGCAAAAGAACACTTAGATGAGTCCTGTATCAGGATACATTATGAATAAATTATTCGTTTGCAAAGTACACTTAGATGGAGTCCCGTACAGTGATACTATTATGACTTAATATATCGTTGCAAAGTACACTTAATGAGGTCCCAGTAACTGTGATACTATTATGACATTATTTTCGATGACAAAGTACACTTACCTTCGTCCAGTAATCCTTGACTAGCTATTATGCATTTTTGCGTTGACAAAAGTACCCTTAGATGATCCTGTAACAGTGATACTCTTATGAATTTTTTCGTTGCAAAGTAACACCTTAGATGAGTCCTGTCTCAGTGATACTATTATGAATATTTTCGTTGCAAAGTACACATAGATGAGTCCTGTAGCAGTGATACTATTATGGAACTTATTTATTCGTTGCAAAGTACACTTCGATGAGTCCTGTATCAGCAGAGATACATTAAGACTTATTTTCGTTGCAAAGTAACACTTAGATGAGTCCTGAGTATCCTGATACTAACTTATGCTTATTTTCGTTGCAAAGTAACACCTTAGATAGTCCTGTAACAGTGATACTATTATGCATTATTGTAAAGAAACAGAAAAGTGAACAGGAGAAATGTAACATGGATCATAAAAGATTACTTGTAAACGTTTTAACCCACCCCATCTCCCAACCCATTTTCTTTTCTTTCTTTCTGCCGTACGCAGGCTGATACTTCCTGCGGACACTGCCTGTATAGGACGGAGGGCGGGGTGGGGGGGGGGGGTGAGGGGGGGGGGGGGTGGGAGGGGGGGGGGGGGGGAGGGGGGGGGGCAGGCGTAGGGTGGTGGGTTGTCGGTAGGATGGGAGCGGGGGGGGGGGGGCGGGGTGGGCGTAATGGGTGATTGGGGGGGGGGGGGGTGGGGGTAATTGGGGGGGGGGGATGGTGGAGGGTGGGGGGGGGGGGGTTTTTGGTGGGGGGGGGATGGGCGGGGGTGGGGTGGGGTGGGGGGGGGGGGGGGGGGGGGGGGGGGGGGGGGGGGGGGGGGGGGGGGGGGGGGTGGGGGGTGGATGGGGGGGGGGGGGGGGGGAGGTGGGGGGGGGGTGAAGAGCATTATTGAAGACATTTCTAAAAGATGAGGGGATGGTGACGATGGGAGGGGGGGGGAAGGGGGGGGGTGTTTTAGTGTATTGGTAGATTGGGGGGGGGGGGGGGGGGGGTAATTAGGATTGATTTAGGGTAGGATTGATGGGGGGAAGTTTGGGGGGGCGGGTTGGTAGGGGGTGTGATTGTGGGGGGGATGGAGGGATATAAAGATAAGTAGGGGTTAGTCCATTCGAAGGTTAGGGTGGGGTATTGATGTAAGATCCATGTGATCCGCTTTCCGTGGGGGATATCCCCCCTGTAACCAATATTCGAATCCGCACCCCAGGATTACGAGTCTGGCACTCTACCGAGCTATTCCGGCCTTCGAAGTCCTACTCTGCCCTCAATATTTTTTTTTTTTACAAACACGTAGTTTACCACTTCTCGGTCACCATAGTAAATAACATATGTAAACGTACAGGATGTGGTGTAGCCTATACGGACGAAATGAAACAAAAACGGACCATCAGAAAACTAATCACCTGTGACAAGTTCACGGTTTCATTATTCACACATCAGTGAATGGAAACCAGCTACATTGAAGATATGGTCCGTGCAATGTGTGTGACGTTGACCAAATCTCTGTTTCAGAAGCCTGCAGTTCGATGTGCGTTTTAGTACAACATCATCATAGTGTGGTGTGTGTGGGTTGTGTGTGTGTGTGTGTGTTGTGTGTGTGTGTGTGTGTGTGTGGGTCGTCGTCGTCGTCGGCGTCCGTCGTCGTTTGTCGTCGCCGTTATTGTTGTTGTTGGTTGGTTGTTGTTGTTGTTGTTTTTTTCCATGATTTGCATTCAGAGTGTTTGTCGCAAGAGTGCAGATTATAACGATGGGAATAGTGTAATTCATTTGTTCCAGGCATTTGCATCTGTCAAGAAGCCTCAACCACAAAGAAAGAAAGAAAGAAAGAAAGAAAGAAAGAAAGAAAGAAAGAAAGAAAAGGAAAGAAAGACAAAAAGACACACAGAGCCAAAAAAGAAAGAAAGAAAAAGAATAACAAGAAATCAACTATTATTGCCATGCATAATCATCTGTTTTGTTTTTATTTAGTGTATACGCGCTATCCCCCACTATGAATAAGTTACAATAGAGTTGAAACAGTTCCTTATGATATACAGGAATCGAAAGACACGACAGAACAGACTGACAGACAACCAGACAGAAGAGAGAAGGCCCTTATCTCTCGTAAAGTGGCCTGTGTTTACAACCACTAGACAACGACACACTGGACTCTGACAATTTGTTCAGTAACCCGTGACAGACATGCTCTCTCCCCTGAACCGCAAAAGCTTTGGTACATATTAAGACCTAGATTTTCTTTAACTGTTTTCGACATTTGTAGATAAAGCAATATCCAAACACGAAAGCGTTCAGGGCGTCCTACGGGATTTGGAGCACAGTTATACAAACCTTGAAAGGTAATGGTGAAAGCACACAACAGAGGAACAAAGAGGGAACTCAAAGCCTTGAGTCAATATGTACATGGTAGACAAGTTTACAACACTGTATTCTTCGGGATGCTTTATGTGTGATAGGTATCAAAGTTCAATCGATTTTTCCGAACCATATCTGCCATCATCGAACGTGAAATCAGTATCTGAGTTTCCTTATTGGCCGCATTAACAAGTCAGGAATGCGAGAGCGGACTAGAGCGCAGAGTAGTGCAACTCAGAATGGAGAGGCTTATCAAATCGATAGAGAGAGTTAGCCAGAAAGCAGAAGGTGAGAGCTAGGAGTTCAACAAAATTTGAGAGCATTCCTTGTGTCAAAATATGTGAACATTTAGGAGTTGACTGTAATTAGGGTGACAATCTCATGGACGCCGTTGCGCGTCGGGCGGTCGCCACACCACGCATCCACGACACACAACACCCACCCACACACACACACACACACTACCACGCACACCACACACACGCTAAATCTAGGCACACAACCCACTGCACGCACTGATTCCACCGAATGCATGCCACGGTCGACGCACGCACGGACCAGGGCACCACACACAAAAAGAAAAAACCGACACTTACGACAAGTAGGAGCTGGTAGCGATACACACACACACAGACGAGCTGTCCTATGAAAAACACATTATCACCTCCTTTCACGACCATACACATAGCACGAGAGAGAGTGAGAGCAGATTGCATGTTTCAAGATTAGTCAAGATATATATTTAATTTTCAATACTACAAGGGCCGGAAAAGACCCACGCTAATAGTGAACTGTTCAGGCGGGGGCGGGTACAATGTTTCACATATATCATAATGCAATTTCTGGCATCACTCATATCCACTTCTCGAACTGACGGTTGTTATCTACCACCAATCACGAACGCCGAGTTTGCTTAACGTATTGATAGGCATTTGATGTCTGAACATAACAATGTTGTATCTCGTATATTGACAGTTACTATGTTGCTGGTCTGCTCTCTGTCGCCGTTGTCCAGATAGTTTAGGCAGATATCAATATCGAAAGAGGCTGATATCATTGGCATCTTGATTTAGCAAGGTTTTTGCTGACTATATCTTAATTCTTGCGGACCTTCTGCCCCGAAGATCAGTATCAGAAGCAGAACAATGCATATAGAATACATAAAGTGAAAAGGTCTGCTGTCCAGTTCAATACTTAACACTTGGCCTCCTTAACTCGCACTAAGGGGAGGACTCCGTCATCTATCTAGCTTTCATTTCCATAGTCAAGTCTTTCTATAAAAGGTCGATAATTTGCACTTTGTTGCAGCTCTAACTTCAGATATAAATCGCATTATCTCTAAAGACTGAGTGAGACTTTAAACACGCAAATAATTTAGTCCAAATCAAACGATAAGATATGCCGCTGTCCACTAGAATTGTAACCAATATGTATAACTTCTATACATTTTAAACCTTTCACTTGTTTTTTATATGTACTTTGTCCCCCCAGTCTTCGGCCATCTGGCAATCAATTAAATCTTCTGGTCTGTAGAAGTTTACTTTGCAGCGAGAATATGTTACTTTTTTTGCTTGTCTAGCATCATTCACCGTTGGTTCAATCCTCTCCCATCACATAATAACCAAAAACCAAATTCTAAAGAATATCATCGAAATATTTGATACCCTCGTTCTTTTTTTCTTTCCTTTAGTGAGTCCTAGTAGATCATGTTATTAAATCATCGGTGTAGGATATTTCCTATGGTAGTCGATTCTAATGCTCATTTTCAATAATGTGGATCCAGTAACGAATTCACCTAATGCTCGCGTTTATGTACAGTGGGTACCTGTTTTGTTCTGCCATACACTAATTCATCTTGGAGGGAGTTTTTACATCTCTCTCTCTCCAAACAATCTTTTTAAGGCTGCACATAAAATGCCTGACTCACAATGCAACCTCGGGTGGATGTCGATGGAGGAAGGACATGAGCGCACAGACCCAAACACACCACAGCTTGCTTTACGGATCCCGTCATATTCATGCAATCGTCACAATCAAACTCACTAGTAAAGTCTATAACTTTACTACCACATTTCATCAGAACGAAACATCAATGCATATGGAATCAAACGAAGATATAACATTCATCTCTTTCCTGAAGCTTCACAAAATCATTTGTCTAAAACATCATTAACTAAAGCCCGGGTATAAATAGATTTCTACTTTAGCCTGGACCAGGTGATCTTAACTATTCACGAATCTCTACTGGTCTTTTCTTTTCTTTTCTTTTTCTTTATCCAAACTGAGTCATTCACAACACGACACAAGCTGCTGGCACTAGGTGTTGGTCTGATGGCGCCTGGGTCATGTGAGACCTGTTGGCGTTTGGTCGTGGTACTGCCCTTGGCGAAGTGACCTGCCAGGTATGAGGTTCGAAACCCCCCGGTTTAGGAAAAAGAACAGTGACTAATCAACATCGAACTGTTCTCTCCTTTTCTTTGCGTCTGCATATACGCATTGCACTCTCTCTCGCACATCTGGCTCTTCCTTCAAGGTCTGCTCTTTAATTCAAAATGGGACATTGGTTTGCTTTTTCGATTGTTTCTTCATTTTTTCTTTTTTCTTTCTTTTCTTCCTTTTTCTTCTTCCTTAGTTAGCAGCTCTCTCTCTCTCTCTCCACAATCTCTCCTCAGTCATCGATCCTTCCGCTGCAGACTATCTCGTGCTAATGCCCACTTGGAGGTTCTCCTCACACCGCTCCTCCCTGGCTCATCTCTCTGCTCTTTCTCTTGCTCCTCCCAGAGATTACACTCTGCTGACCACTCTCCTCTCATTCTCGTATGGTTCGTTCTCTCCTCCGTTCTCTCCCCACCTACTTCTCTCACCTCGTTTCTCCCACTCGGATCACATCCTTCTTCTTTGGTTTCCGATCTGTCCAAAAAGGGCGAGTAACCATTGGTCCAGAGTTATTTTTAAACCCAAGTTATCTCCCTCTAATTCCATTGGATATTCAAAATCATGACAGTCCACGTACGCCTACAGCAACCTTACATCTCTGTGGGTGGTCAATTGTCTATTAATTGGATTCAATGCCTTAGATTTCACCCCCACCACTACACACCTGGCCTCCCCCCTTCCCCTACTTTAACTGGCGGCCGTGTGCTTAAGGTCGTTGGACAGACTGGGTCACAGTCTAAATTGGCTAGATTAGTCTGGGTCGGCTCCACGACGTTGGCCGGCAACCAACGAGACATTTCGGGGCCAACAGGTTAGTCCTCTGGCAGACAGTGCCGTCTCCACCGAGAGCTAAAAAGAGCCTTTAATAAATTTGGCTGAGGCGACCAGGTGAACTGCGTCGGTCAGCTATTTAGGTAGTCCGGCTCGTTTGGACCGACCGACTCTGTGAGGATGGGATTAGCCTCCTCCCTTTGCTTAATTGACTGGATCCCAACCATGGGGCCGTACCGCCTGACGCCCAGAATATTTGCGCGTTAGAGCTTAAGTCCCACGCGACTGGGCTGGTGGCGATTGACTCCCACGATTTTGCTGAGCGTTGAATTTTACCGAGACCAATTTCCTTCCCCCCTTGCAAAAGACCATGCTCCGCATTGTCGTCAAAACAACGGTACAAAAGGACAACAACCCGAATTTGCTGACCCACACTACCACGTGCAAAGTTTGAAAAATATCTTTACAACAACACGGTTTAAACCAAATTATAAAATATATCAATAGTGAATACCACACCAATGCGTTATCATTGACGTGCACTCTTGCGTTATTTTTTTCGACTCATTTTATAACGACCTGCTGTGCGCACTTATATGCAATTTCCCCTACCAGCGGATTGGCACCACATCTTCCCTTTCAACAATTGCTATGCAAAAGCACAATATAAATATTGCTCACGATCCATGACACTTCACTGAGGAATCTCCCATCCTCAACTATTTGCAACTACTGCATTAACTACACAAGCGACTGTTATGCTCCAACATACGTATCGGTTCACTATGAACAAGTCCTCACAACAGAAAATATGAACAAGACTCACACACACAAAATATGAACCATAAAGCCAACTGGGAATGAACCCATATCAAATCAACATAACTGAATCACACTATTATCAACAAAGCAACTCCCCGGATATTGGACTGACTTCCTCTGAGTGTTTGCAGCGTGCTAGACTAACACGGCTTAAATAGTCAGCTAGCTTCCGACATTCTGTCGACAACCGGGAATGTACTGCACTCGGTACCTGGAGGGCTGCAATGCATTGCCCACCGCAGCACTCTGGCTGTTTTTTCAACTGCGCCCTCCTGCAGGTATTTTGAGATGGTTGGGTGTCAGTCTCATCCCACGAACTCCTTCCCATAGGACAATATTTTGTGGAAATTTCTTCTTCTGCACTGCCGCACACAACACTAAACACTCTCCTTCTCCTACCAGTTGCGTAACCCCTTCTTCACACTTTGTCAACTTCCTGCAGCATACCTAACAGAAAAACACGACTCCTTCATGCTCCTGCAGACAATCCTAAACTGCAAACCTATCCCAGCACCTGATGCACTCGTCCCGCAACAAAAATTTTGGCCATCTCTGGTAGCTTCAAGATGGGACGGGAACCTAGTCTTTCTCAGCACCGTCGCAGTGCTTGCTCCTGCAGCGTCTGAACTGTCTGACCATTCGACCACTGCCGGTATTTCCGTTTCCCCTGCCTTGAACCAAATCACTGAGAGGGACTCCGTGATTGCAGCAAAAATTTGGGACAAACGCCCTATAGAACCCAATAAAACCTAGCAGACCCTGACTTCAGTTTTGCTCTTTGGTCTCTCCTTGAAAATTCAATCATCTTCACCACCTTTCCTCTTCCTGTCTGGCTGCTTTGTGTCGCCTCCGACACACAAACCTAGGAACTCCTACTTGGTCTAGTCCTTCAGTAACAGTGACAACATCCCTGTAATGTCTCTTCTGGAAACTTAGGTAACAAAATCTCCCCTTTCTTCTGCTGGGTCCTTTCCCACCTCATCACTGATTGCTGTGCGGCGCCTATGTGCTGATCCTCACGCTGAATATATTTGCGGAGGAAATTTGCATTGAAAAGTTTTGGTTTCCCCATTCACATCAATTAATTCGGTAATACATGAACCCGACCGAACCATTTCAGTGATGTGAATGGTCCTTTCCCCTTTCCCCAATGCATCAGCAGCTCGTTTGTGAGCCCGTGGAAGCAGTACCCAAGGACTTTGATCTCCACCTTGGAGGGATTGCTTTCCTACCTTTCCCTGTCATTTTGCTTCTTCTGACCGACCCTAGCCTCCGTCACTGCAAACCTTCCTTGCAAAACCTACAAGGTCGCCATAACCTGTGGGGCCCCCCACCTTTGAACGGCGAGATTGGGTGGGCGGGGGGCACCGATCTCAGATCAATTAAAGCCCCCCTCCGGAATGGGTGTCAATTAAAGGGGGATGTTTAAAAAAGAGGGCGCCCTTTCCTCTTCAACCCCTCTTGTGGCTGATCTTTGACACACATCACTGACATGCAGAAACCGTTTTATGTTCCTGCCCTTGCTCCGCCAATGAAAGTCATCAAAGAATTCGGCAGCGTGTTGCTGGTTTCCGGAGTACCCCGCCCTAGCGACTCGTGACCCACTGACCTGACATGTCACGATATCCTGCTCCTGCTGGTAACCTCACACTGAGGTGGTCACCTTACATGTTTTCCCCTTGGTGACACTTCCGGTACACCAGCCCGCCTTTCACAAAAATCTGTCTCAAACTCATCCCTCCTCTAACCTCCTGTTTCTCTCCACCTCTTAGCCAACTCCCAAACTTCACGAGCGAAGGGTCTTGTTCCTCCTGCGCTGCCTAAAACTCATCAGTGCGACACATCTATGCCCGACTTCCTTCCTGGAACAACTAACGGTTTTAACAAACCTTTTCCTCCTTTCTTGCTTCCGTGTTTTGAAACTGCTGCCCCTGTAGCATTCAACAAACCTCAGGATCCCCTGGATCCTTTGTGCCCTGGAATATTTCCAATGATCAAAATCATGAAGGGTTCTCCATCACCAACGCAGACAACTCGCGCTGAGAAGTAAGGGTACGTACTTCATAACCTGTAGCAACTGGAAACTCCCTCACAGTGCCATCGATTAGAGTAACAGTCTGGAATGCCCTTCAAATCCCCTTCCTTCGAACCAGCGTTGTTTCGTACTAGTACTACAAAAAAAAAAGGGTACTACAAAAACCGCATGAACAACCAGTTGTCCTCGTAATCCTATATCACCCTCTGCTGGCCAATCCAAAACAAACCCTGCACTTCCACCTGGTAACGAACCACCAGAGCCTAGTGCCCTCCATCCTGACTCTGACCTGCTGTCCAGTGCTAGCACATAGGCTGCACTTTCCACTCCACCCCTTCAGACTGAAATCCCTATTGGTGTCCAACTGCAGGTCGTTTCCACCTTTTCCCTGACGACCCTTATACAACCTCTTGCAAGGCTGCTGTGCCTTCTGGAACCTCATGGACAATCCCTCGCCACATGTCCCTTCTTGTGACAAAGGGAAACCACTAATGTCCGCTTTGCCCTTCCTTCTGCCCCCAACCACTGGTTGCAGACTTTGCAGAAAACCTCCCCTAGTCCTCCTTGCACTCTTCTCACCTGTGCCTAGCACCTGTTTTCTCTCCTGCACCTTAGTGCCCCCAAACGGTGCCTCCGTCTATACACCTCTGCGAACCTTCAAAACATCGCTCCTGCGTCTCCCGCTGTCCTCTCTTTCAACTTATGGTTAACATCAGGGCCCGCAACCGACAAAATCTGTTCCTTCATAACTAGCTCTTTCAACTCAGCGAAAACTCCTCTTCTCGTACCACTCACGCTAACCCATTTCTCAAATAGCTATCTAGACGTGCACCAAACTGAGTGTACTCTCAACCTGCTTGTAATTTACTGAACGAAATTCTTCCTGAACAGGGGAGGGGGGGGGGGGGGGGAGGGGGCGGGGGGGTAGGGGGGGGGGGGGGGGGGGGGGGGGGGGGGGGGGGCGAGGGGTGGGGGGGAGGGGGGGGGGGGGGGGGGGGGGGGGGGGGGGTGCGAAAAGGCGGCGGCGGTGGGGGTAAAGGGGGTGGGGGGGGGGGGGGGGGGGGGGGGGGGGGGGGGGGGGGGGTGGGGGGGGGGGGGGGGGGGGGGGGGGGGGGGGGGGGGGGGGGGGGGGGATTTGGGTGGGGGGGGGTGGGGGGGGGTTGGTAAGTTTTTTGAGGGGGGGGTGAGTGGGAATTTTTAATGTGATGTGGGGGTGGGGTGGGGTGGGATGGGGAGGGGGGGGGGTGGGGTTAGATGGTGTGTTTTGGGGGTTGGAATTGTAAAGTATGGTTAGATGTAGTATTTTGTGGGTTTGAGGAAGATATAGGGGAGGTTGGGAAAGAAAGGTAGGGATGATTTAGGGGAGTTTATAGGTGGGGGGATGATTGAGTTGAGGGAAGATTGTTGGGGGATTAGGGGGGAGGGGTGAAGTGCTGAGCATATGAGGTAACTTGGTTTGTGAGCAAAAAACTTAGTGGGAATAAAGAGGCATGGAGAACGTTCCCTACCTCTATCCTCTAATTGAACCTTTAAATCTTTCTGTCTCCCTCGTTTTCCCTAGCCTGAGTATCATTTAACTGAATCCTTAATTTTTCTGTTTCCTGCTCTTTCTTTAGTTTACCTTTTCCCCCCCCCCCTCGCCCCCTTTTCCTCCCCGCTCTGCTATTTCCAATGGCGAACGCGGCGTCTTTCCGCACGTTCATCTCTTTTCCTTCCCATCTTTTGCTGGTTTTCAAAACGAATGCTCGCAACTCATCTCCTGATAACCTAGATCACGAGCGACGCTCACAAGTTTGTTTCAATAGGGTGTCTTTTTCCTTTCCGCCATTGTATCCTCAATTTTTTTTGTTTTTTTTTTTTTTGGAACCAAGAATTTATAACTACGGACAGCCAAACTGGGTGGAGTTACCGACAACGATGACGTAATATGCACAAATCCTATGAAAATGATAAATATTACTTGGGACAAAAAACGTAATTAGTTTTTTTATAAAAAGACCCCCACGCCTGACCCAACTATGAGAGCGAATTATAGGCAAACTAGTGCGAAATAAGTACTCCTGGGGCGAAATGCCAAGCCTAGTAGTTAACTAATCTTGGAAGCAATGCCAAGCTAGTATTTTAAACTACTTGGGAACATACAGTAAGACAACCCCTTGTCCATAGGATTACAATACTTGAATCGCCAACCCACATCCTCTCCTGAGAAGTTGAACAATGTTTAAAATAAATGGGCCCGAACTACCTGGCAGGCTCGCCAATACATTGTCCAACCTCGGGGTGATGTCGATGGAGGGACGGATCTAGGAAGGACTAAGCGCCACAGCCCAAACCACTCACAGCTTGCGTACATACTCATTTTCCTATATCAAAAATGCATTCGTCCCATCAAACGACTAGTAAAGTCAATAACTTTTACTACACATGTTCATAGAACGAAACATCAATGCATATGGAATCAAACGAAATAAAACATTCTCTCTTTCCTGAACTTCACAAAATCATTTGTCTAAAACATCATTAACTAACCCGGGTATAAATAGATTTCTACTTTACCTGGCCAGGTGATCTTAACTATTCACGAATCACTGTTCTTTTCTTTTCTTTTCTTTTTCTTTTCACTGTCACTTTCACAACACGACACAACTGCTGGCACTGGTGTTGGTCTGATGGCCCTGGTCAGGTGAGACTGTTGGCACTGGCTTGGTTCTGCTGATGAAAGTGGCGCTGGCCAAGGTATGAGGTCGAACCCCAGTGAGGATAGAACAGTGACTATCAACATCGATCTGTTCTCCTTTCTTTCTTCCTGCATTAACGCATTGCACTCTCTCTCTCTCTCTCTTCTAGTCTGCTCTTATCAAATGGACATGGTTGCTTTTCTTTTCTTTTTTCTTTTCTTTCTTTTCTTCTTCATTAGTTAGCAGCTCTCTCTCTCCACATCTCTCCTCAGTCCTTCCTCTGCAGACTATCTCTGCTAATCTCCACTTGGTTCTCTTCTCTCCTCCCCTCATCTCTCTGCTCTTCTCTCCTCAGAGATTACACTCAGACCTCTCTCCTCTCATGTCTCTCTGTTCGTTCTCCCCTCGTTCTCTCGTTCTCTCACTCTCACATCCTTCTTATTGTGTTCCGATCTGTCCAAAAAGGGCGAGTACCATTGGTCAGTATTTTTACCCGAAGTTATCTCCCTCTAATTCCATTGGATATTCAAATCATGACAGTCACGCCTACACACCTTACTCTCTGTGGTGGTCAATTGGTCATTTAATTGATTAGCTAGATTTCACCCCCCACCACACACTACCTTCCCCCCTTCCCTACTTAACTGGCGCCGTGTGGCTTAAGTCGTGGACACTGGTCACTCTAAATTGGCTAGATGAGTCTGGGTAGGCTCCACGACGTTGGCCGGCAGACCAATCGAGACATTCGGCCAGACGCTTAGTCCGTCTGGCAGACAGTGCTGTCTCCACGAGAGCTAAAAATAGCCTTTAATTGGCTGAGGCGACAGGTGAATGCGTCGGTCAGCTATTTAGTCCGGCTGGTTGGACAGACCGTCTCTGTGGAGGATGAGGATTAGCCTCCCCCTTTGCTTAATTGCCTGGATCCGAACCATGGGGCCGTCCGCCTGACGCCCAGAATATTTGCGTTAGAGCTTAAGTCCAACTGGGCTGGTGGCGATTGACCACGAATTTGGTTGAGTTGAATTTTGACCGTGACACACAATGCATTTTGATTTTTCTGTCCAGTCCCCACAACTCTGATCCATATAGTGCAATCGGTTGTATGTAAATATCGAAAATCTTGACAAAAAGTTCTAAAGAATTGTTATTCAAAAGGTATAGTTTTTTCAAAATACATAACAAGCGATTCTTTGCTCTTCCAGAAAGATCTCTGTAAGCGGCTACAAAACTTAAACGAGTTGAGAAAAAGATTCCAAGATACTTGTAAACATTAACTACTGGCATGGCAATATCATTGTATACCCAAGAGAACAGGAAAACCTTCATTCTGGGCCACTTTCGCCCTCACCCAGTTTCGGGCGAAAGTGACCCAGAATAAAGGTTTTCCTGTTCTCTGACAAGTAAGACTTCAATAACCAAAAAAATAACGATTATCTACAAACAAACATACTGTGTAGGGTTATCCGTTTTCAATACTAATTTACTAAACTTTTCAGATTTTAATTTTTGCTTAATCCTGTGTTTTTCCTGATCATTTTCAATAACATCATTTTCGCGCAAACATTCTTCAAATGAGTCTCTGTCTTTCATGTGAAATAACACTACAGTCTTTAAACTGTTCTCTAAAGTCTTTTAAAACTGAGTTATATTTTTGGCATAAAATCCACACACTTATCCCAGCATGTCTTCCGCTGAAAGCTAGTTTTGACAAAGTGTTTCTCTTTTTAACTATGTCTCTTTCTGCCGAACAGTCATCTATAATAAATAGTGTTTGCGTTCCTTCAAACAGCCTATAAAACTGTTCTAAACACTCACTCAGTTTATTGCTAGGATTAACTAAATATATGTCATCATCTGTCCATATAAACCTTCTATTATGATATGCTTTGTTCCATTTAAGTGTTGGACAGAAAACCACAATATGATTAAAATTATAGCGATAAACTGTTTGTAATAGGTCTAGGATAAATATTGTTTTTCCACAACCAGTCTGTCCACAAATCAATGAACAATGAGGGGTTTGTCTAAGTTATCTCCTAGTTTTAACAGAATTTAATCTAATCCA
>CM031615.1:2579316-2581816 GCA_018398815.1 Conus ventricosus
TTGCAATGACTGCAAGAAATATTGAATTATAATGCGTAATGCGTATGAATGCGTTTTCTCCCCCTATTTCTTCAATCTAAGACTAAGAGCAAGCTTTGTTTATAATTCAATATTTCTTGCAGTCATTGCAACACCAAGCTGCTCTGTAAGTTGCTGGAACGGTGCTCGGTACTTATCTTGGAATTTATTAGTTTGTTGTATTTTTAGTCCCTTGCGGATTCATTCCAAGAATGGCCCTCAGCACTTGTGTCTTAGAGGATATCTTTTTATATTTTCTACTTTTCACAAGAAAATGTAGCTTGTTTTGCTCTTTCATGATTTTCTTTTGCTTCTTAGATAGCACCTTTGGTTGGTTTTTTGAAAACTCAACAAACATACTACGGTATTGCCACACCGCCTTTTCTGGGATTGCATTCTTCTTAAAACTGAAAAGGCAGAGGAGTCAAATTACCACTTTCAGCGGTCACTGAGGAGAAAACCACCAAGTTTCGAAATATCGATATATGACCAGGAGTTATATGTTAGTGAGTTTCCCTCCTATTGGAGGATGTCTCCCCTTGGAGAAATTTATAAGCTTGCTGAAGGCTCATTTTGAGAAGCATTTATTTTATTTTTTCCCCATCAACCCACTCAAGCACATACTGTTTAGTTAGGCAGAATCATCTGCCACTGCAGGTATGAATGCGTATCTCCCCCTATTTTCTTCAATCTAAGACATAAGAGCAGCTTTGTTTATAATTATATATAGAGAGACAGAGAGAGAGAGAGAGAGGAGTTCTGTTTGAATACAATTCACTTTGGTCATGCAAGTACTTTGTAAAGGTATGATAGGTGGCTCCAATATATGTGTACACACACACACACAGAGATGCATATATATTAGATGATGATGATCTTTATCTTGCACATAAGAACAATCGGAAGTGTACGCCTACGTCGTTTCACACACACACACGCATACCGTCACCTGTAAAGAGCCTTTGCACATGTAAATCAAGGCGGTAACACTGAACAGATGGAGGGAATTAGAAGGAGGATGAGTGGGAAAGGGAAGGGAGGAGGAGGATATGGTAGGAAAATGGAAATGTTGAGGCTAGCTTGACGAGAGTCCCGTGATGCCTTTCGAGGAAGAGGAAATGCGTCATAGCTCTGTGGGCTGAAGACAGGGAAAGAGTTACGACTGACAGTTGTTTGTGTAACTGCTCATTTCCTACGATAGAGGTTGATGGTCTCCCCGAGGCAGAGGCTGTCGGCCTGCGATCATTTCACTCTCGACTACAGCGTTCAGCTTAGAGAGGAATGTATGCAATGAACGATCCATGAATAAAACAAAAGACTCTTTAAAGCTCGAACCTGGACGGAAAATATGGTGACGGCTCAGACCGATTTTACGGTGAAAAGTTGTGAGAATTCGACCGTGGAGAGACAGGGACACATACAGGGAGAGATGATCCAGAAATGCCAAATTTGAACTGTGCCAAATGCAGACGTTCTTCTAGCATGGAATCTCCGCAGTCAGCCGACGAGGAGGAGGAACGGGTAGGTTTCCCTAGGGTAGAGTTTGCCTGTGATGTGGTTAAATTGACAGATACTGCTAAACACACACACACACGCACGCACGCACAACACACACACACACACACACACACACAGAGAGAGAGAGAGAGAGAGAGAGAGAGAGAGAGAGAGAGAGAGAGAGAGTTATGTTTCTGTTTGAATGTAGGTCGTTTTAGTTTTAAAATTCGTGAAATATATCTTGTCATGCAAGTGCTTTGTAAAGGTTTAATTGGTGGCTCCATGGCAGGAACTTTTGATTAATCGTTTGATTGCTCACAACTGCCCTTTAGAAGTCCCGTGTCTTGTTGCTGGACCTAAACGGGAGCCACCAGTGAATATCATCTTTGTGGAATTATTGCGTTTTGGTTTCGGCTTTTTCTTTCTTTCTTTCTTTCTGTCTTTTTGTTGCTGTTGTTGTTGTTATTGTTGTTGTTGTTGTTATTGTTGTTGTTGTTGGTTTTTTGTTTGCTTGTCTGTTTCTTTTGGGGGTCTTTTTTTCGTTGCAAAGTACACTTAGATGAGTCCTGTATCAGTGATACTATTATGAATTATTTTCGTTGCAAAGTACACTTAGATGAGTCCTGTATCAGTGATACTATTATGAATTATTTTCGTTGCAAAGTACACTTAGATGAGTCCTGTATCAGTGATACTATTATGAATTATTTTCGTTGCAAAGTACACTTAGATGAGTCCTGTATCAGTGATACTATTATGAATTATTTTCGTTGCAAAGTACACTTAGATGAGTCCTGTATCAGTGATACTATTATGAATTATTTTCGTTGCAAAGTACACTTAGATGAGTCCTGTATCAGTGATACTATTATGAATTATTTTCGTTGCAAAGTACACTTAGATGAGTCCTGTATCAGTGATACTATTATGAATTATTTTCGTTGCAAAGTACACTTAGATGAGTCCTGTATCAGTGATACTATTA
>CM031615.1:2594316-2599316 GCA_018398815.1 Conus ventricosus
TCCACCTTAACCGGGGTTCGACCTCATACCTGGCAGCGTCACTTCGTCAAGCAGAACCACAGACCAACGCCAGTGCCAGCAGTCTAACCTGACCAGGCGCCAGCAGACCAAGACCAGTGCCAGCAGTTGTGTCGTGCTTGTGAAAGTGACAGTGAAAAGAAAAAAAAAGAAAAGAAAAAGACAGTGATTCGTGAATAGTTAAGATCAGCTGGCCAGGTAAAGTAGAAATCTATTTATACCCGGGTTAGTTAATGATGTTTTTAGAGAAAAGATTTTGTGAAGTTCAGGAAAGAGAGAATGTTTTATTTTGTTTGATTCCATATGCATTGATGGTTCGTTCTATGAACATGTGTAGTAAAGTTATAGACTTTACTAGTGGTTTGATGTGACGAATGCATGATATATGAATGAGATCGTAAGCAAGCTGTGAGTCAACCTCGGGTGATGTCGATGGAGGAAGGACTAGCGCACAGCCCAAACACACTCACAGCTTGCTTACGATCTCATTCATATATCATGCATTCGTCACATCAAACCACTAGTAAAGTCTATAACTTTACTACACATGTTCATTGAACGAACCATCAATGCATATGGAATCAAACAAGATAAAACATTCTCTCTTTCCTGAACTTCACAAAATCATTTATCTAAAACATCATTAACTAACCCGGGTATAAATAGATTTCTACTTTACCTGGCCAGGTGATCTTAACTATTCACGAATCACTGTCTTTTTCCTTTCTTTTTTTTTCTTTTCACTGTCACTTTCACAAGCACGACACAACTGCTGGCACTGGTCTTGGTCTGCTGGCGCCTGGTCAGGTTAGACTGCTGGCACTGGCGTTGGTCTGTGGTTCTGCTTGACGAAGTGACGCTGCCAGGTATGAGGTCGAACCCCGGTTAAGGTGGAACAGTGACTATCAAACATCGATCTGTTCTCCTTTCTTCCTTCCTGCATTAACGCATGCACTCTCTCTCTCTCTTCTAGTCTGCTCTATCAAATGGACATGGTTGCTTTTCTTCTTTTTTTTTTCTTTTCTTTCTTTTCCTCTTCATTAGTTAGCAACTCTCTCTCTCCACATCTCTCCCTAGTCCTTCCTCTGCAGACTATCTCATGCTAATCTTTCAACTTGGTTCTCTTCTCTCCTCCCCTCATCTCTCTGCTTCTCTCTCGTCAGAGCTTACACAGAACCTCCTCCCCTCTCTCTGTCTCTCTTCGTTCTTCTTTTCTCTCTCTCACCCACACATTACTTTATTCCCTACTACGTGTCCAAGGGTGAGTACCATTGGTCAGTATTTTTACCGCCTCGTACCCGAAGTTATCTCCCTCTAATTCCATTGGCTATTCAAATCATGACAGTCACGCCTACACGCCTTACTCTCTGTGGTGGTCAATTGGTCATTTAATTGATTAGCTTGATTTCACCCCCACCACACACTACCTTCCCCCTCTCCCTTTCCGGCTACGTCGTAAATTGGCTAGATCACTCTGATCCAGGCGTCGAGACTCCTCTGACCAGACACGAGGCGTCGGTCAGCTACTTAGTCTGTCTGGGTGGACAGTACCGTCTCCGTAGAGGATTAGGATTAGTCTACTCGCTGTGCCAAATTGGCTGGATGAGTCTGAGCCGGGCGTCGAGGCTCGGTTGACCAGACATTGAGGCGTCGGTCAGCTACTTAGTCTGTCTGGGTGGACAGACCGTCTCCGTGGAGGATTAGGATTTTGGTTGTGTTTATTTTTTACCGTGACAATTTCCCCTTGCAAAAGACTATGCACCGCATTGTCTCAAACAACGGTACAAAAAAACAACAACCGAATTTGCTGACACACAGCTACACGTGCAAAGTTTGAAAAATACTTTACAACCAACGGTTTATAAATTATAGAATATATCATTAGTGATACCACTCCAATGAGTTATCATTGACGTGCGCTCTTCGTTATTTCAACTCATTTTATAACGACCTCTGTGCGCACTTATGCAATTCCCCTACCTGCGGATTTGCCATCTCTCCTCTTCACAATTCTTATGAAAAGCACAATATAATATGATCACGATCCATGACACTTCACTGAGGAATCTCCATCCTCACTTATTGCAAATAATGCATTACTACACAAGCGACTGTATGCTCCAACATAACTACATTTACATGAACAAATCTCACACAAAAATTACGAACCATAGCCAACTGGGAATGAACCCATATCCAATCAACATAACTGTAATCAACACATATTATCAACAAAGCACCCCGGATATGACTGACTTCCTCTGAGTTGCAGCTTGCTAGACTACGCGACTTAAATAGTCAGCTCCGACATTCTGTCGACCTGGAATGTACTGGACTCGATACCTGTAGGGCTGCAGTGCCATTGCCCAACGCAGCACTCTGCTGTTTTTCAACTGCGCCTCCTGCAGGAATTTGAGTGGTTGATGATCAGTCTCTATCACGAACTCTTTCCCATACAAGTATTTGTGAAATTTCTGCACGGCCCACACAACAGCCAAACACTCCTTCTCTACAGTTGCGTACCCTTCTTCACACTTCGTCAGCTTCCTGCTAGCATACCTCACAGGAAACTCGACACCTTCATGCTCCTGCAACAATACTGCACCTATCCACCACCTGATGCATCTGTCCGCAACAAAAATGGTTTGGACATATCTGGTAGCTTCAAGATGGGACGGGAACCTAGTCTTTCCAACACCGTCTGCAGTGCTTGCTCTGCAGCGTCTGACCACTCGACCACTGCCGGTTTCCCTGCCTTGACCAAATCACTGAGAGGACTCGTGATTGCTGCGAAATTTGGAACAAACTCCCTATAGAAACCAATAAAACCTAGCAGACTCCTGACTTCTGTTTTGGTCTTTGGTCTCTCTGAATTCATCATCTTCTCCACCTTTCCTCTTTCCGGCTGCTTTGTGTCGCCTCCGACAACAAAACCTAGGAACTCCTACTGTCTAGCCCTTCATACAGTGACACATCCCTGTATGACTCTTCTGGAAACTTAGGCAACAAAATCTCCCCTTCTTCTGCTGGGTCTCCTTCACCTCATCAATGATTGCTGCTGCGCCTATGTGCTGAGTCTCACGCTGAATATATTTGCGGAGAAAATTCGCATGGAAAAGTTTTAGTTTCCCATTCACATCAATTCGGTAATCCCGACCGACCTTTTCAGTGATGGTGAATGGTCCTTTCCAATGCATCAGCAGCTTGTTGCGACCCGTGGGAAGCAGTACCCAGGACTTGATCTCCACCTTGAGGGATTGCTTCCTCACCTTCCTGTCATATTGCTTCTTCTGAACGACCCTAGCCTCCTGCAAACCTTCCCTTGCAACCTTGCATGTCTCATACCTGTGCCCACCTTTGGGACAGGGCGAGATTGGGCCAATCAGATCAACAGCCACTCTCCTGAATGGTGTGTCAATTAAAGGGGGATGTTTAATAGGCGCCTTCCTCTTCACCCCTCTTGTGGCTGACCTTTGACACACGTCACCTGACATGCAAAAACGCTTGATGTCTGCCATTGCCCCTGGCCATGAAAATCATCGAAGATTCGGTCAGCTGTTTTGCTGGTGCCGAGATGACCCGCCATGAGCGACTCGTGACCCACTGACATGACAGTGTCACGATAACCTGCTGGTACCTCTAACTGAGTGGTCACCTTACCTGTCTTCCCCTTGGTGAACACTCGGTACAACAGCCCGCCTTTCACAAGAAATTCTGTCTCACCTCCTCTAACCACCTGTTTCTCTCCACCTCTTGCCACTCCAAGACTTCACGAGCGAAGGGTCTTGTTCCTGCGCTGCCCTAAACTCATCAGGCGACACATCTATGCCTGACTTCCTTGCTGGAACGACTAACGGTTTATCCACCTTTTCCTCCTTCTTGCTCCGTGTTTGAACTGCTGCCCCTGTAGCAGTCAACAACTCAGGATCCCCTGGATCCCTTGCCCCTGGAATATTTCCAATGATCAAATCATGAAGGGGTTTCTCCATCACCAACGCAGACAACTCGCCTGAGAAGTAAGGGGTACGTACTTCTATCTTAGCAACTGGAAACTCCCTCACAGTGCCATCGATTAGAGTACAGGTCTGGATTTGCCCTGTCAAATCCCCTTTCTCGACCAGCTTGTTCGTACTACCCCGCATGAACAACCAGTGTCTCGTAACACTTTCACCCTCTGCTGGCCAATCCACCCTTCTTCCACTGGTAACGAACCACTCAGCCTAGTGCCCTCCATCCCTGACACTGACTGCTGTCCAGTGCTAGCCATAGGCCGCACTCCACCCTCTTCAGACTGAATCCCCTTTGGTTCCACTGCAGGTCGTTTCCCTGGCGACCTTATCCACCTCTTGCAAGGCTGCTGCCTTCTGGAACCTCATGCGACAATCCCTCGCCACATGTCCCTTCTTGTGACAAATGAAACACCTAATGTCCCTTTGCCCTTCCTTCTGCCCCACCAATAAGTACTCTGGGGCTGAAATGCCAAGCCTAGTATTAACTATCTTGGAAGCAATGCCAAGCCTAGTATTTAACTATCTTGGGAACATACAGTAAGACAACCCCTTGTCTTAGGATTACAATACTTGAATCCCACCCAGCTTCCTCTCTGAGAAGTTGAACAATTATAATAAATGGGCCAGAATATCCTGGCAGGCTCGCCAATAAATTGTCAACCTCGGGTGATGTCGATGGAGGAAGGACTAGCGCACAGCCCAAACACACTCACAGCTTGCTTACGATCTCATTCATATATCATGCATTCGTCACATCAAACCACTAGTAAAGTCTATAACTTTACTACACATGATCATAGAACGAAACATCCATGCATATGGAATTTAAACAAAATGAAACATTCTCTTTCCTGAACTTCACAAAATCATTTATCTAAAAACATCATTAACTAACCCGGGTTTTAAACAGATTTCTACTTTACCTGGCCAGGTGATCTTAACTATTCACGAATCACTGTCTTTTCTTTTCTT
>CM031615.1:2606495-2613995 GCA_018398815.1 Conus ventricosus
GAAATTTTCTTTTTTTGGGGTTCTTTTTCCGAAACAGCTTTTTTCAAAAATTGAAAAAGTTTTTTTGAAGCACTGTGGATTGGTTCTAGTTATGTTCTTCATGATGTATGGTTTCATGAACTGTTCTTGCTCAAAAGCAATTATGCGATGAACTGCTGTCAACTTCAAACCCATGTCTTAAATAAAAATTGCAGAAGTCTGTAATGACAGACATATTTTTTTTTGCCCGAAGATTAGGCACAAGTTTAGGTGGTTCTCTTGGATCCATCTTTAGACTTTCTGCTGCTAATGGATATTTCATTATGCAGGTCATGGAGTTCATGAGGATATTCTAAATTAAAATTCTAGAATGAAACCACGCTGTTGATCAGGCTTTTAAACTCCCCAACCACTTTATGCCTTTTGAATATTTTTTCGGATCGCCGCCCTGTGTACATTTAAAGTTGCGTAATGGAAGTGATTGCGCCATTGCCCATCCATACAGATTGTTTGCATCTAAATACATAAGATGGTTAGCCCTTTTTTAACTTGGATCATAGCCCGTCCAAGTATTTGTTTGTTTGCTTTACAGTAATGATGCAACGCCATACTAATTCCTCCGCGCAATCCGTTTTCAATCATCTGAATCATTGGTAAATCTGACAATAAATCAATCTGTACTCCAGTAACTTTAAGAAAGCATCCCAACTAAATCCCGGGCGCAGAAATGTAATGCGCAGGATCCAGGCTATAATGTTTCATGCAGGTCTTTTCTGTTTTTCAAAGAACGTCGCCAACAAACATGTATCTGCCTTAAGTAGGAGTCATGATAGTCTCCCATCTTTTTTACACTCTAATTCTGCCCACGCATCTTGAGCATGCTGGTAATCAGAATCACTGAGTCCTTTCCTCTAAGACTAGAAAAGAACGCGCCTTTAGGTGGAAGTGTATCTTCTCAAATTTTCCCCAACTGTTCATGTACTCAAAAGGATAAACGCCCTTTCTAACAAGGTTGAGTCAAAATATTCTTTCCGTTATTGGCAGGACTTTAAGGAATAGCCAGCGACTCAAATAAACCCCATCATGTGTGCATAGAGTCATAAAAAAGACATGTTATTCAGATTAAAGCACATGTACTTTTCTAAAGACTTGGCAATGCATGACACCCTGAAGGCATCGTCACTGCTTCATTAAAAAGATAGAGTCGTAACCTCGCAAGTTATGAAAAAATAAGGCAGCTTCCATGTCTTAGGATCAAACTTTAGTTGAAGATTGCATTTACTGGGGCGCTGCTCCTCTGAACTTTCCGCTAATGATCATGGTCTCTTAAATGTTGGATTCTCTGCGTCTGATGAGAGACCTAAAACCGCAAAACCAACAGTGAGTGCGGAGTCATACTGTTGTTGGTCCTCAGCGTCATTATGATTTTCAGATAAATTCAGATTATAAAGAACTCATTACGCACTTTCCGCATGCGTTCTAAGAATATTCTGCAGCATCTGGCCTCTATACCAATTCTGGTGCTGAATGGCGGCCATCCGAACCTGACAATAATGAAGCAAATGATCAAATCTGATGATTAACACCTTTAAGATTCTGTTTTTCGAAGTTTTTTTGGGCGCTGGCCCTACCCCCCGGGGGGGGGGGGGGGGGGGGGGGGGTAAGGAACAATGAACGATTCAAGTCTGCGTTAACAACATATGGAGAATTTTGCATCCTTTCCTTTCTTTAAAACTAACTTTTAGATCCTGTGGGGGCGTAATTAGTTTCTGTATTACAGTCAACTGGACCAATACAGTGTTTCTTTATGTTCACTCGCCGCTTTAACAGAACGGAATTCTTGTTAAACATTTTCTACAGAATTCTTGTTTATGTCCAACCTTTTGAAGTATGCTGCATTTAGCTTTACCTCATTGATCGATCAATGTGTAATGCGGTAGCTCCTGCCGGTGAAAACATCAGTAGTAAGTCCGACATAATTTTGGTCTGGTTCGCCAATTGTTGGCTGTTCTTAGACACTTTAATCGCAGTAGATTTGTTTTTCCTCATCCCATGTGGATACATTAACAGTTTATTGTTTGTTTTTGTTCTTCAAACCGATCAATGGAATCCACGCTAACAGGAAAGGACACCCCACTAAAGTTAAGGCCAATGATGTAGGCTGAGAGATTAGATACTCTCTCTCTGCGCTTTTTGCGGATATAATGCAGCCTTTGCTAGAACAACACCACATAAGAGAGAATTTGTTGTCTGATTTCTTTAAGTTTAAACTGCTCTTTTTCGCTACCAACTTCACGAGGCAGTGGAATGTAATGACTTGCCAACAATCGGTGCATACTTAGCCTTTTTAATCTGATCTCTAAAACTTCGTGCCTCTGACCAACCAGAGCCTCTCATTGGCTCTCAGCGGCACGTCAAACGGTGCAAGCATTCGTCTCCCAACCGGGTGTTTAAGTCGTTATGAGAAAGAATTATCTGTTGTTAGTTTTGAGACCCGGGAGACTTCTAGATTTTTCCTTCATTTATTGTTTCCATAGTCAATTAAAACAGCTATACATTACTTTAACTGGCGGGTCTATTTTTAGTTTAAACCTGGAACTTGAGAAATTGCATGACAACACTTGCCTGTACGCTTGCTGGATCAATGACTTCTAAATCAATATCATTTACAGCTCTTGATAAACGCCTCTCACAAGCATTCCTTCAAACAATCGTCCGGACCCTTCATATATCTATAGCCATTTGATTTCTTTTCTAACTCACAAATATTTATTTAAATTAAAAAAATACTTATCAGAATCAATATCAACGGCCTTTTTTGTGCTTGGACTCATAAACTAAAGTATAAACAACCCTTCGTGTTGTTACTGTGAGCTGTTTAGAACAGAGTTAAATGTTTCGTTTACTTTTGTTAAGCATTTCCTTTTTATCTGCTCGGCGCCATGGCTGTAGAGAAAAAGTTGTCCTCGCCTTTCTTTGAAGATCAAACATTTGTCTTTTGTAGTCATCTAAAATCGGCCCTGTAAACGATTAAATTCTTTCGATCCGTGAATGTTTGAGATCAACAAGCCTTTTATTTATTGTCAGTTTAAACGAACTCATTTTAGGCCGTTATTAGTTTGAACAACCATAGCTGTGTGCTTTTGGAGTTTAGTTTTTTAATTTTTGCCAGCCGCACTTACAGCAAAAGAAACACAGACCCGAGAGCTAAAGACAAACCACCAAGAGGTAAAGCCGCGGGTGCGGCCCTATGCCCGTTGCTAAGAGACCAACACTCGTTCCTTGCCGATGCAGTCACATATAGTTGATGCTCCAGTATTAAACCATTAACAGCAATAACAGGCAGCCGAATACCTTCTTTGGTTTTGCTGTATTTGAAAGGCTTGCTCTAGTACTTGCTGCATTTGCGTAATGTTAGTAATCTAAAGGTTTTTTATGTTAGGGTTTCTACTATCCTCCTCTTTGTGGCGGCGCTGTAGGCACATATGGATAAACTTGAACAGACATCTTTTTTATACAATAAAAATAATTAAGTATTGTATATCTTTTAATTAATCTGTTTATTTTCCCCAATATTCCAACTGCGCATCATAAAATAAAAACAAATGTACATTAACGGTTTATCTGCTTCTACTTCTTTTATCAAATTTGAATGTTTTATTAGTCTCTCACAGATTCTCCTCCCGCTTCCATGCAACTGAATTATCCTCTGTTGACCTTAGGTCCATCCATAAACCGTATTTCGTTGTTAAATAATCATCAAGTCTAACATTGTGAAGATGTAAATCTTTAGACACAAGGTCTGCTGTTAGACTTCTACCCCTCCCACCCCCAAAACAATTTTCTTATTTCGTCAAAATGATGAAAAGGTATAAGCCCGCTAGCGTAGATTTGGGTAGGACTCTACCGTCAATTGTACATTGCAACTTTCGTTATTTATAGGATAAAAAACTTTCACTTGCTCTTTTGAACGGTTCTTCATCTTCGTACAGCAATAAAAATACCTTTAAGCGCGAGCTGCTGCGACACTAAACACTAAAAATTCCATATAGCGTCTGCCCGCTTCTGGATATTTAGTATGATGAATCACTCTTTCGTAATAATATTGCTAATTTGACTGATATTGTTGCTCAATCAGCCTTGCTAAATTAGGGTTGCTACCAACGTCCAAACTCTAACGAGATGTCAGAAATGCTGGACTATTGCTTCGGTGTCCTGATGATCTGATAACACGTTTAGTATTCATTAAAGTTAGTTCATAGACAACCTGTCTTTAAAAGGCTCCTTGAAGGAAGTATGGCGCATGCGCTTTTAAACAACTCAAAATCTAAGGGAATGGAAAAACGATTTCCATACGCAAAATTTTACAGGCTAGCAAAGCCTTTTTTTGCTGCTTTAGCATCGCCGGCGACTGCGGCGCCTATTCAAAGTTTTAGTGCTTCTTCATTTTCGATTCCTTGAAACGCAAATCATCCCTTTCAATTCCCGGTTAGCCCATAGATCAGAATAGGTTAAAATATGTCTGCATTGTGTAAAGAAAATATTTCTTGCCCCTCAGTTTTAAGAAATTTTCTTTTTCTTAAACGATTGCCGCCCAAATTCTGACAACTGTCCTGTTTGTGTCTGTTGTTGAAGCGAGTACTATTTTGAAAGTAAGAACGTGCAGAGCCTGCACAGATCACTTCATCCGCTCCTAGGTCTGGAAATTTGACAGTAAGAATTTGATCCGCATCAATAGTAAATGGATTATTTGAACAGTAATATTCCGCTTATTTCCCTTCCACGCCTAGGCTCTTTCAGTTCTTCTATGCGGCCAAAATCGAGCCATATGATTGCGACATTTTTTTTATAAAACACAATAAAAAATTAAATTATTAAAGAACATGGCAGTGCATTGAAGATGAATATTAAGGATGTTTTGACCTGGAGACGCAAGAACATGAGTGAAATGAACCTTTGACACACAACGCTCATCGCATCTCCATTGCGGCGTGAATTAACAGAAAGGTAAGGTCAAATATTTTAACCAAAGTGTAGCCAAGAACCTCCCGAATTTATAGACCCTAATGATTTTGAAGTAAAAGATGACCATTTGTTTTGTAAGGAGACGATCAAGTACAACTTGTTCAAGCTTACAAACTAAACCAGACCCATCAAAGTTTTTAAAAAAATATACAATTAGACAAAGGACTCGGTGAAAGCGACAAAATCGCCTTGGCTTGCTAAAACCAAAATTAGATGAGGCGGCTGTTTCTAAACTTCAAAACACACTACAAGAAGTCCCAACAGAAAAAAAAAATTCACCCAAATGCAAAACATGGAACTTACAGAATTAAATCACAATCGGCAGACGAATTAATAAAATGCAATAGAAGCAGAACCAGTTTTTCAGAAGAAACCAGCATTAAAGACTATACACGACTCCCCGCTACCCATGCGAGAAATAGCATGCCCTTGATCATGCTTTATTTAAGAATCATCAGAGGCGAATTAACAAACAATTTTAGCGCAAAACTGTGTGAAATAGATGAGCATATAAAAAGAGACAAGAAAAATCGTTGAGGCAGATGACGCCAACTTAGGGCCTGATATTAAAGAAAGAATAACCCAGAAGACTAAAGATCTTGACAGAGAGATCAACAAGACTAGAAGTGTTGTCTACTAACCGAGACAATTACGAACTCAAGTGAGGCAGAATAAGAGGTGGAACTAACCACAAGAATTTTATATGAAGACACAACGCTAGCAGAACGAATACGAACCTGTTTTAAAGAGAAGCAAGGAGTCCCATTAGCCAAGCGTATAACGGCCTTAGGATTTGCAATAAGTACACTATGTTTGCTATTACAGCGGGCGGTGGTCAAAGTTCATTACCTCCCCGCCATCGCCTCTCACCAGATAAATCATGGGTAAAAAACAGCTTGATCATCTTGCGAATTTTATTTAAAAAAATTAGCCGTAAAGCCTAATAGATCTTAACAGGAATATTGGGGAGTAATGTCAGCTGCTTTTTCTACTCAAGCAAATATTGCTTTATTGCCGAGCTCTTATGACATTAGATCTTGTAATAGTTGGGTACTATTTAGTAAGATAAAGACCAAGGTAATCCTATGCCAGATTAATCCAAGAACAAGCGCTGTCCTTTTCATATTCATGGCCCTTATTTTTGATTCGCGAACAGATACCGCTGCTTCAAATGGTCTTCGGGCTTTGACCACGGGGATATGGATGACTATTCTTTGGAAGGGTCATCTTGTTTTTTTACTGCGTTGCAATATTACTGCTCAGAATTTATTTCGTTTTTTCCACTTTCTGTTCATTGCCAGCCACAAGGATTTCAATATTGGAGTTTATATTATTGTTTCTATCTGGAGCCTGGGTCAAAGGCAGCATGTATAAAACACAGTGCCAACGCAAAGTCTACTTTTGATCTTGCTATTGTAAAACACTTGGTACCTTTTTATACTTTGAAGGGAAATCGAACTGTAGAATTAATGGCGTCCTCTAAATTTGCTACGTACTGTTTTTTTTTGGGGTTTGTTTTGTGCATCAAAGCCCAGTAGAAGGATCGTTATGCTCGATCTAGTTTTGTGCTTGCGAACCTAGCCAACCCAAACGAAAGTAACGAACAGAGTCGTTTATCGTTCTATTTCCTCTTTAGTTAGGCCCTTAGAAATGTCTAAAATAAATGTTGACCATGCTTTTTATGCTCTTGCTCATGCCCCTAGGTGAACACAGTTGTGCCTGAAGAGAAAGATGTGTAAGGAGGATTCCAGTCATAGTTATACTTTCAGTGCACAGCCCCAATAATATGGGTGCCTAAGACCATGTGATTAAGATCCAACTTTTGTCTAAAGTCTGTCTTGGAGGTAATATTGAATTCGTTACAGATTCCTTTCAAAAGCCTTCATGTCTATTCTGTTGCGAATGGATTAAACGTTTGCATTTGGTAATTGGCGCTTGCGTTCAGTCAAAATACGTCTGAAGGTGTAATAAAATGAAATCAATACACTGACCTAACCAAAGGATTAGGAATTTAAATGATCAGCATAACGACACACCACACCCATTGATGCACAAAAACACAGCAAAAGTTTAACTGGTTCTGATAAAACTGCATCGGATGACTGAACCACAACATTTGCCATGTAGTCTTTTTTAACAGGGGGGTTAAGATATCTGCATCAGATATTGAATCCTCATTTTTAATTGAAAATGTTTGTAACAATAACAACTCAACGCCCTTCGTTTTTAGAACATGCTATTAATAACGAATGCGGAACCAGAACGGCCGCGCTCCATGAAATATTCTACAAAGTCGTATGGTTTAATATAAGCAAAGCCAAGGAGAATAATAAGATTAAAAAGTTAATAATAGAGGCCAATTAGTTAGCCAGTTAACCATACCTGATGGTATATACGGGTTTTGCTCGCTAAAAGAAGCATGAGTAACTTCGACATTGCTCTCAAACTTAACAATGCGAATCTGAAAACAATGTTGACCTTCAAACCTGAAGAAGA
>CM031615.1:2618995-2623995 GCA_018398815.1 Conus ventricosus
ACACCTCTGCTGCTGCTAACAGCGCTGTCAGTGAATCGTCGCTCTTCGCTTTGACCGTCGTGCTTCGATCATGCTGTCACGTGATGATCATCGGTAGGTATGGGGGTGGGGTGGGGGATGGTGTGGAGGTGGGGGTGGTGTGATGGAGTGGAGAACAGGAAACAAGAAGAGAAGAGTGTATGGTGGAGTGGAGAGGTGGGGGGGGAGGGTTTAACCTTCGTCATAAGGGAGTTAACACAAATCTCTGCTTAACAGGGGGCAAGTGTAGATGAGTGGGGAAAAAGGGGATACCTATGGGGATGGGTGGGTGGGAAGTGGGGTTGGGAGGGGGGGGCAGGAGAAGAGAGAAAGACAGAGGTAGGTGTACGTGTGTGCGCGCGCGCGCGCGCGCGCGCGTGTGTGTGTGTGTGTGTGTGTGTGTGTGTGTGTGTGTGTGTGTGTGTGTGCGTGCGTGCGTGCGTGCGTGCGTGCGTGCGTGCGTGCGTGCGTGCGTGGTGTGTGTGTGTGTGTGTGTGTGTGTGTGTGTGTGTGTGTGTGTGTGTGTGTGTGTGTGTGTGTGTAAGAGAGAGAGAGAGAGACAGACAGACAGACAGACAGACAGACAGAGAGGGAGAGAGAGTGAGTGCATATGAAGGCAGTGGGAGAGGGTCACGGGGAAGAGGCCGGCCAATGGCAATCAATCCATAGAACTGGAAACACAGGTTGCGAAGAGAAAGGCAGACGATATACAAACCAAACGAGACATGCGCGCGCCAGCGCCTGTGCGTGTGTGTGTGTGTGTGTGTGTGTGTGTGTGTGTGTGTGTGTGTGTGTGTGTGTGTGTGTGTGTGTGTGTGTGTGCGTGCGTGTGCATGTGTATGTGTGTGTGTGTGTGTGTGTGTGTGTGTGTGTGTGTGTGTGTGTGTGTGTGCGTGCGTGTATGTGTGCATGCGTGTGGACATGCGCGCGCCAGCGCCTGTGTGTGTGTGTGTGTGTGTGTGTGTGTGTGTGTGTGTGTGTGTGTGTGTGTGTGTGTGTGTGTGTGTGTGTGTGTGTGTGTGTGCGTGCTCGCGTGTGCATGCGCGCAAGCGCCTAAATAACATTGCGCGCATGAATAATAGTTTGTGTATTGTCTGGCAGCCACATCCATCACGCGAACTGTGGATTTTGTTGACAGCCAAACACGCCTATAAAAGAGGATCACACACACACACACACACACACACACACACACACACACGCATACCTCGTAGTGGGTTCATTGACTATACAGCAAACCACAAGAATGTAAAAATGTAAACACGTGTGGTGAAGTTGCAGAATTATCAGCCTTTTGCCTGTGCAATCAAGTCTCTTTGCGGACGATGATTGGCTGAGGATGTTCAGCATGTTTTCCACGTGTCTGGAAGCAATATCCATCTCACTCTTGATCAAGTTTATTCCTTTAAAGGTTTGTGGATGCTAGGCTTGAGTTCCACAGATTGTCTATAGTCTCCCCCTCCCCTACCCTACCCTCCACCCCCCGATCCATTAACGAAAAGAAAAAGAAGAAGGAGAAAAAGAAAGAAAGAAAGAAAGAAAGAAAGAAAGAAAGAAAGAAGAAACTTACCACCACCAAACTATGAAGAAAACCCCTACACATATATATAAGCTGGTAATTACGAAAAGCTTGTTCAGTATTATGAAAAAAGCCTTAGGTTAAATTGCTGTTTGAAGTAAACACACAAGCAGTTTGTTGGGTTTTTGGCATCAGAGTAGCCTTGAGAAATCTTGTAAGGATGATCAGCATTATCACTGGGTCTGCTTCATCTAAGGGCCAGAGAGAATCCATTTTCAAACCATCCTCGTAATTCATGGCAGTGAACTCGGAACCCTGCTTAGTGAATTTCTTTTTGCCACTGATCGAACAATGGGGCTCACTCCGCTATTTTACTGTCAACACATGTTCAGCTGCCCGTTTTCGAAACTTGTCCAATGCTCGACTGCCTTCCCAAGGGAAACAAGCACGTATCGGTGGCAATTTAAACTGGCAGTTCTTGCTTTCCGCCACTTCAATGAATCTCTTCCTCACTATCTCTCTTCTTCTCTCTGCACCTACCAAAGCTCTCGTACCCTTCGCTCTTCTTCACAAAAACTTTTGAAAATCCCTAAGCGTTCTCTGAAATCTGTTGGCGAAAGAGCCTTCAGTTTTAGAGCACCTTCTATTTGGAACTCCCTCCCTGAAGACCTTCGTAATCAGCCTACTCTTTCTTCTTTTAAATCTCAGCTCAAAATTTACCTCTTCAAAAAGGCCTATTCTCTTCTGTAGATGACTAGATCTCTCCTAAATTTCTCCACAACTAGTTTGGTGAGGCAGTTTATTATGCATGCTGGTGCGTCTGCAATTGTGTATTTTCTTTTTGCTGTGTGCATGAATATTGTATGAATAAGTGCAAATGGTGGATGTAAGCGCATTGAGTTGTACAACAAGAAATGCGCTATATAAGTATTATACATTATTATTATTATTATTATACAAGAATCTTCATGAATTTATCATCAGTCATTTCCCTTTAGTTGACGACCGCTACCAATTGGCACAGTCCAATTCACCTGAAAACCATTAAACAGTGTGTGTGTGTGTGTGTGTGTGTGTGTGTGTGTAAGAGAGAGAGAGAGAGAGAGAGAGAGAGAGAGAGAGAGAGAGAGAGAGAGAGAGAGAGAGAGAGAGAGAGAGAGTGCTCGCCTGCGTCTGTTTTGTGTGTGTACGCGCCATAGAATAAAAACCTTAAAGAGATCGCAATACACAAACACAAATCAATACAATAGTAGTAACTTTTTTTTTTGTTCAATAACGACAATGCACAAGGTCACTGGAATAGCATTATAGATTTGACAAGAATCAGTTCGATCCAGTAGAGTATATTGGGTATTGAAAAAAAAAAAAAAAAGAGAGAGAAAGATCAAGAGAAGGCACATAAATAAACGAATTCTTTACATAAATAAACGATTTCTTCACATACATAAACGAATTCTTTAAACAACCACACAAGGTGTTAAGCGAAAGCGGTTTCTCTCTTCAGCAATAGAAAAAAGTGATTTTTTTTTTTTAAGGGGGGGGGGGGGAATAAAGAAGAAACATTAAACATGCATATGTAGCGCCGAAAATCAACGCAAACTGCTGTGCAGATACGGGATTGCTGTAAAGACACGGTGCTGCTGTTAGGGTAGCAGGCCTACAGTCTGGGTGTGGCTATTGATCGGGAGGCCGGTGTGACACGTCATGAATACTACTACTACTACCCGTGCCAGAAACGCTACCCGTGGTGCTTTCAGCTGTCATTCATTCTCAACACCATGGTAGTGTTTCTTCTCGTAAACCGGGAGCAATGTTTTGATGCGATAAGAACTCTCGCCTCTAGGTTCAGGTACCCGGCAAAACACACCTACCACCCCTCGTATTGCTAGATCAACAGTGACGCGTAATTTGTTTTGAGTACATCCGCTTTCCTTCCTCCCCTAATTAGGGCAATATTAATTTATTTTCGTGCCAGTAATGGACATCTGTACATCTAAATCTTCATCAAGCGTTATTTGTTTGTTAATGAATTTCGTTATTTAAACAACAACAACAACAAAGCAAAACTAAACTTTAAAATAAAAAAAAGAAAAAGAAAACACACACACCACACACAAAACACACACACAACACACACACACACACACACACACACACACACACACACACACAAAATCAAGGGATACTACTCCAAATTGATCTCTGGCAGAAGTTGGTTCAAGTTATCCCCCATTCTATACTCCATAGTTTCTTTGACAGTGTTTTCAGCGTTTATGGGTAGAGTCAGTTGTAGTTCGAAGGTTGAAGTTCTATGTCCCCTTCCCATCGCGGCACGTTTCCGTTGTTCAGATGGACCTCAGGGGAAGTTCTATGTCCCCTTCCCATCGCGGCACGTTTCCGTTGTTCAGATGGACCTCAGGGAAGTTCTATGTCCCCTTCCCATCGCGGCACGTTTCCGTTGTTCAGATGGACCTCAGGGGAAGTTCTATGTCCCCTTCCCATCGCGGCACGTTTCCGTTGTTCAGATGGACCTCTGGGGCTACTTCACTCAAACTGTCATGACCATGAATCGGAATACAAGGCTCACAGCTTCAATTTTTTTTCTTGATCGTATCAACTTTTCATTATGTTGGAGTTATCCGTAACGCATAGTTCGTTGATGAGCATGCCAACCAGATCTGTCATCACTTCTTGAGTACTTCATATTCCGAGAGGCTGTATCATTATATTTGAGATAGACTGCAGATAACACATGGCTGTGTCGTAATTAAATACATTTCATACGGCTAGGTAAATTTAAATGGCTTTTTCTTCATAATTTTAGAGTCCCCCCCCCCCCCCCCCCCCCCCAAGAAAAACAAAACAAAACAAAACATTGTTTTGACATTTTTTTAATGGTGGGGCTTCCATCCTTCTCTTTCTCTTCCCCCCCCCCCCCCCCCCCCCCCCCCCCCCCCCCCCCCCTTTTTCTTTTTCTTTTTTTTTACCTCCAATAAGTAAGCACAACCCTCGCACTCCATGGAAGTCTGTGTATTCTATTACTAACGGACATCCTCTGGTAGACTTAAAGTCTGTGTATTCTATTATTAACGGACATCCTCTGGTAGGCTTTTAGTGTTATAGTGTTTGATACAAAGCGCCAGGGTTTATCTATATTCTATTGTTTGGTGCGATATTTTTTTTAATCGTTTGCTGAGATAGACAGACCACTATCATTTCGTCCGTGACTTACCTCACTGTGAGCTTTGCTGGCTCATGGTGTTTTAATCGTTTGCTGAGATAGACAGACCACTATCATTTCGTTCGTGACTTACCTCACTGTGAGCTTTGCTGGCTCATGGTGTCGACAAGAACGCACCGAGAAAAAGAAATCGCAAAAAATCCTTCAAATTTCTCTCACTAAAAACAACGAAGGATACAAGAAAGAAAGAACATCAACACACACAAACACTGAGAACTCCCC
>CM031615.1:2636495-2646846 GCA_018398815.1 Conus ventricosus
GCTGTTCTCCTATTTTTCTGCTTCCAAGTCTCAGCCTTTTGCGGGTCGCGCTATTTTTAGAAAGGTGAAGGTTAGTCAGGGACTTCCCTTATTTTCACGCACTGCATTATAGACCCCAGACACAAAACTGCATTATAGACCCCAGACACAAAACTGCATTATAGACCCCAGACACGAAACTGCATTATAGACCCCAGACAGGATTTTCCTGCATCTGCTGGGAACACAAATAGAGGCATTCACTTTTGTATCGGAACCTTTGGAAAAACAGAACTGATGACATTCATTTGGGTGGTCTAAAAGACAGTACGGCAAACGGTTGAGTTCAAGGTCATTTTAATCCACATCTTGGTTCTGCTAATGTACCCATGTTTTGTTAATCCAAAAAGACAATGTTTCAAGTATGCAAAGCATACACACTGTATTATTTTCATTTTAAAAAATCATGTCAACTAAACGGTTTGTACACCAACCTTTCTTACCAGAATGGTCATCTTCCGTCTTTTAAGTTAATAAGCACATTCTTGAAAGTATTCTTGTTCAGACAACAGGGGCTAGGGTGTTTTTTTTTGTAATACACGGATACACAAACCGAACAGTAAAGCTTTATTCAAAGCTGAAAACATCCTTAGAGCAAGGGTAATTTGCTTTAAAGAAAACCACCCCCAATTTTACCCATTGATGCCCAATTTTACCCATTGATGCCCAATTTTACCCATTGATGCCCAATTTTACCCACTGATGCCCAATTTTACCCATTGATGACCATGATACAGTTTTTACACCTTCTCCACGTCCGAGAGCCCTGGGGCTGAAGATGTGTCAGAGCCCCTGGGGCTGAAGATGTGTCAGAGCCCCTGGGGCTGAAGATGTGTCAGAGCCCCTGGGGCTGAAGATGTGTCAGAGCCCCTGGGGCTGAAGATGTGTCAGAGCCCCTGGGGCTGAAGATGTGTCAGAGCCCCTGGGGCTGAAGATGTGTCAGAGCCCCTGGGGCTGAAGACGTTTCAGAGCCCCTGGGGCTGAAGATGTGTCAGAGCCCCTGGGGCTGAAGATGTGTCAGAGCCCGTGGGGCTGAAGACGTTTCAGTTTCAGTTTCATCAAGGAGGCGTCACTGCATGCGGACTAGTCCTATATACGCTACACCACATCCGCTAAGTTTTGAGACCACACTACGCATGATTTGAAGCTGATGGATAAATGAATTTTTTTTAAAAGATGAGACCATCATTGAAGAAGAGGGTCTCCTGGCTACGACTCAGCGGATGTCTGACCTACGCATTAGCTGAAGAAGCGGGTGAAGCCGGTGATCCAGCAGCTGAGGTCCACATTTGCCACGTGCTGAATGCACATTCTTTTCGCCAACCTCCGCCTTCTTTGCCTCACGTCACCAGGTCGGCTACATGGTAGACATGGCGGAATCGGAACGCCGTCGATGACTAGGATCTTCAGATTCACACTCCCACTGTTTCGCACAAGCATTGTCCTTCAGAGTTCTGGCGTGCTAGTCGGATGTGCGCTGGTCGACATTTGGCAAGATGTGTCAGTCTGACAAGACTACCCGTCTGTTCTTGGAACTGTTTGTGTAAGGTCAGAGGTGTGCACAAGACAGATCTGGGCAGCCCCGTCTTTCTTGATGCACATGTGTTGTGTGAGGAACAAACTGAATCGGGGTCCACAGAGTCTCTAACTTCTCTTTCAAGTCCGTTCGGAAGAAAAGAAAAAAAACCTGCTCGATTTGTTCAGTTCTCTTCACCGTGAGTGTCCATTTCCTGATTACTTACGACTATTTGGTTTTGTTTATTGTTTTTTTCACTGTCATTTTATTTCGCTGTTGTTCGTGATTCGCCGTGGTGTCGCGTCTGTCACACGTGGCGTCCACGATTTGCGGAAGAATATAATTATGACTGTATGACACTACAAAGACAGCCGTACACGCCTGACCCGCATATTTTCACAAGGAAAAATATACTATCATTGCAATAGTTATCATTATTATTATTTTGAATCCCATGACCCCCTTTCTCAACAACGGCCTTGTTTCTATGCACGAGCGATTTTGTACCTAATATGAGAAGAGGTACGTGGTTGCTCGTTCGTATTCATTGTAAGCCTTCCGAACGTTGTTTCTTCTTGCCCGAACAGCGCCGTGTTCCTGTCCTGCAATCTGTCTGTCTTGCGGGGACAATATATTCCTCTTTAAAATACAAAGAAAATCTAGTGTGTATTGTATCCGCCTTTCAGAGTTATTATAATATAATGTTTAGTACTGTTTTTCATGGCTTGTATAGCTGGCTGAAGCGTATTAGTACTATTTTCCTTTCTGTTTTGTATCGCTGGCGGAAGTATATTTGAACAACTCTTTTTTTTTTTTTGTTCGCATTGCTGGCGGATGCATAGTCACCTCTCTCCATACTGTGTTCCCGCTCAATGGGTGCGTGCTATTTACATAACACAGAGTGTCGAGCAACCCCACCTTGCGGCCGAGGTCAAGAAGACATAGCTTAACAAATCACATAACGTTGAACATAAGAGTTTGAGAGAATGGGATGTAAGATACTAGGTTGATTGTGATAGACAGACAGGACATATACACCTTTACAACATTGTATGATTATGGTTGTATGAAAGAGAGATGTGTTTGGTTTCCAATGGCTAGAGATTTTAAAAAGTTATTATGTGATTATATTCCGTATATACTGAATAACATAAAGCAAATGTTTTTGTATCACCATACATAACACTAATGCTCTATATTTTTAATGACAATATTAAGGGCGTAGCTTTGCAGGCGTGTCGAACAATGGTTCGTTCAACCACGAGATGGAGACACACCACAGTCCATAATTCTGTGGTGTTCTCACCACCAAGGATTAAAAAAAAGAACCCAGTAGCACCCCAAAGCAGCGAGCGAAGAGTGGAGGTGAAACAGAAAGAAAGAGTAGTAGGGAACTAAGTTGCTGAAAACTAAAATCATTAATTAAACGGTACAAATGTAGGGGAAAATCTTTGAGCCTGTACTTGAGGATCAGGTCAAGAATGCAAGGGAGGTAAAAATATGTCTAACAGTCCGAGTGGTCAGCTCTGTTCTTTGATAACCCAAGCACTGTCAGCAGCTACGAATTGTGCAAAGCAGCCTGTACTTGTTTTTGCCGATTTCTATGAAAGTATTAATGAAATAGCTTCGCATGTTTTCCTTTTTTGCCTTGTTTCAAGCCCATGCCAGAAAAGTTCGGAAACAAACTAATGGTGTGCTGATCAAGAGGCCTGGCTGATAAGATGAAACTTGAAGCTGTTTTTCAGCAGAATAATATGAATTATTGCTTGTTTTTTGCCCAAAGTTGAAAAATAATGGCTGTATGCGGGAGCATCTCATTACTCCCCCGGCTCGTTACTCCCCCGGCTCGTTACTCCCCCGGCTCGTTACTCCCCCGGCTCGCCTAACCCTATCCCTAACCCTATCCCTAACCCTAACCCTATCCCTAACCCTAACCCTATCCCTAACCCTATCCCTAACCCTAACCCTAACCCTAACCCTAACCCTATCCCTAACCCTAACCCTATCCCTAACCCTAACCCTAACCCTATCCCTAACCTTAACCCTAACCCTAACCCTAACCCTAACCGGGGGAGTAAAGAGCCGGGGGAGTAACGAGCCGGGGGAGTAATGAGCTGATCCGCTGTATGCAATCCTTTTAGGGCCAACGCTGTTTAATTGTATGAGGTAAGTTTGTTTTAGCACAAGTTCGTTCTTATGATTGTTTGTCGCATGTAACAAAGACGGAAACAAACGAAGTCAGCAACTGGTTTTTCTGTGTCTTTGCGGGCGAAAATTGAATTGAAGCAAACTTAAAACACACACACAACACACACACACACACACTTTTCCATCGAACGAGACCAACAAATTACAAGACAATTCGCGTTGGGACGACCTCTTTGGGGCCAAAGTTCAGGAGATCAGTGATTTTCCGTTCTGTGCTTTTTGCTGGTGTCTGTTGTTTGTCTTGCCTGAAGAAGACCAAAGAAGTCCAACCGCGTCGTGTTTGGTTTGGTCATTTGTTTGTCGCTTTCGTCTGGCGGATCAGTATTTTTTTCTTTGAAGTTTGTCTCCATGTTCGCCCACAGTCACCTCCCTTTGAAATAAAGACACAGAAAAACCGGTTGCCAATGTCGTCTGTTCCCGCCCATCGTCACCTCGCCGGGAAACAGAGACACAGAAAAACCGGTTGCCGACACCGTATGTTTCTGACCGAAGTCACCTGACATATCTATGAATTTCTGAGAGAGACTGATATTTTTCATCTGACCTACGATTTTACAGAGGAAAGATTTTTAACAAATTTTCCGGTGTGTTTTTAGAACGTGTGTTTTAAAGGGTTGAGTGAATGAGTTGGGTTCTGTTGTTGTTGTTGTTGTTTTCGTTTCTGTTTGCCTTTTTTAACTTATGTAATGACATGTGAGTTGACTTTAACGCGATGACAGCCCTGATATGGTCCTTTGTGGTCGGCTGTGCTGTGGACAACGTTACCTTACCTTATCATGTTATTCAGCTGAAACATAGCTTCGATATTTTCTTACCAGTCAGATCTGTGTCTGTTTACCTAGAACACCGTATCAGACAGACTCAGTTGCCGTTTTTCATGAGCACGATGTCTGAATATATTGTGAAATGATCCTTTGTGAGATGTTTCTTTGTCCGAGCTAGTTCATTGCAAAACTTCGACAGTTTCAGACACCTCCCAGTGTTATGGATCAATTTCATATAATAGTGAGTCATGTCCCAAAATGCAACCATGCACGCACTTGCACACATTTCTTCGTTGACACAAATACTATAAAGTTAAACATTGTGCTAAACTCTCTCTCTCTCTCTCTCTCTCTCTCTCTCTCTCTCTGAAACACACACACACACACACACACACACACACACACACACACACACACACACACACACATGCGCGCGCACACAAAAACAGAGAGAGAGAGAGAGAGAGAGAGAGAGAGAGAGAGAGACAGAGACAGAGACAGAGAGAGAGGAAGGGGGATTATCGTGTGTCATCTGCGGAGAGTATGGGGTTTAACTTTTGTCAACTGCAAAGAGAGAAAGGGTGGGGGGGGGGGGGTCTTTGTGTGCAAACTTCTTCGGCATATCTTTCCATTTCAAACGTATGGACGTGTATGCTTGTACGTGCTTGTTGATTACAAATCAAATTAGCCCGCATAGACCGACTAGAACAAAGCCGCACAGAAAATGGAAGACACGTGTGTCATCTACATTTTCAGCATGTTCATCGATCAGTTTGTTCTACCTACAGATAGCTCAAAACTTCATAATCTCAAAGTCGACCTAGATGTGATGCACAAAATTCTAACATTATATTGAATTTGAAAAAAAAAAAACATGAGGAGCAGCAATTTTCCACTGCCTTTATGGATGATAAGGTAAAACAAAATAGCACTTTAAAAAAGGCATGAAGGAATGGATATATGCAAGCAGTTTTTTTAAAGTCTCTTACACACATAGACATAGTCAATGAATTCCATAGGTAAAACATGACTTTACGTAGTTTGTAGATTTTGTGAATTTGTTCGTGAACTAGACATTGGAAAACAAAGCTTGGACAAGCGAAGGGAAGTTTTCAGGCATTGAGAAGAGACTTCAGCATCATCTTACCTCGGTAAGTAAGACCACGTGTTGACGGAAAGACGCTCACATCATTTAATTCTGATCTTCATCATGGCTATACCCCAAAATATAAAGGGGTTTTCTCCATGCCACTTTCCATCGTTTGACGCAAAATGGTTGAAATAGGTGGATGCGGTTTTGGCTGAGGATGTGGGGGAAAAAAAGAAAAATAAAACAAAACAAACTAATAAACATAAACACTCCTCTCTTTTGACACATCTAACGAATGAAGGAAGGCATGTTAAACTATTCCATGCACTTTTAAGTACAGAGATTGTAATTTTTACTTTGGGGGTGTGTTTTGGGCACCATACGAATCTCAGTGTTATTTCTAATATTTGACCTTCAATCTGCGTTGTCACGTTGCTACCATCACACGTCAGCTGAAGCGCACATTTCCTCAAAGTCGGGTCCATATTTAGGTCCTCACACCCCGTTTGACGAGTAAATCCAAGAAAAATCGACTTTTTCGCCTCGCGCAGTTCGTTGGTCATATATTTGAGCACCCTTGCCACTGGCATAGCTCTTGGCAAGACAGGCCCATTTCATGATTTACACTCCTGTGTATGCCGTCTCTGTTGTTGGATGTTTTTGTAGCTGTGTGATCCTTTCCAAAAACGTATCCTGAAAGCAGCAGTGTTTTCACCCTGCTAAACCAGGTCAGTAAGCGACTGCCGTGCTATATACAGCATCACTAGATACAGGATAGACTGTCACCGAGTTGCCTCAACCCTACCCCCCTCCCTCAGCTCCCTGATCCTTGGTCTATTGTGTGTCAGGCATGGAAAACGTTGACGGTCAAGATCCCCGCCTACCTCTCGGATCCTCTGCAGACGTCGTGAAAGGCGTTTTCTGCGAGTTCTCTCCCCGAGCCCGAAGATCATTCGAGGAGAAGATGATGTTCTTAGAGGCAGAAATATCAAAGTGCATTCCGAAGGAGAACTCGTTCACCCAGGGAACAGCACAGGCTTGCTCTCGGGAGGATCATGATGCTGTTGATCATCCACATTGCCAACGCTGCCCGGCAACACGAGTCCGTCCTTGTGCACTGGAGGATACTATCTCTAATCACTTGATGGACGAACATGAAGCACAGCGGATAGTGGAAAGGCCTCCACAGAACAATGGGATCCCGTTGTAACCGCAAGATTTGAAACCACGGCCGCAGCACAGAAGCCATTCCCTCTCTCCACATTAAAATCCAAAGAACTTAACAACAGCCAAAACATCAGTAAACGCCACCACCCAAATTCCAGATCGGCATCCACGCTCTTGTAGACAAGGTGCACCTTCGCAGCAAGCATCAAGGAACGCTGATTCAGAGAGTGCAGACATGATTTCGCCCAGTCCGGAGCAATTATCAATTTTTTGTTCCCATCAGGAATGGTATACATCGATCCCACTTGATTGTGACGGTGAAGACAGGATTTCATCCATTGGCACAGCAAAGACCGCAATGTTTTTCCATCAGAAGGATTACAGCGACCTCCCTTGATTCTGACGACAAAACAAACAAAAAAACCGATTACACCCATCGTAAAGCAGGAATCGAATTCTTCTCCCATCGGAAGCAGCAGGGAGACTTCAGTTCCAGAAAACTTACAGTCCAACTCAACTGGGTCTGTTCAAGAAACACAGGCAGGTGGTGACAGAACAAACAAGACGGGCAAAGCAAGCTGTGACCCCGTTTCTCAGGGAATCAAGAGTGTACTCGGCTGTGACTCTGACGAAGCAGCCGCTGCAGTTGTCGCAGATGGTCGGGCACTGTGGCTACATCGCAGCCAAACGAACTGAACCGCCGGGGCTCAACACCCGGTATCCTGTGCCCCACACATCATGCACCAGTCTCTTCTTTCTGCCCGTTCAAATGGAAGCTGCTATGTAAGACGTGCCCGTTTCACCCTTTCCCGTTTCACTCTATCCCATTTCGCCCTTTCCCATTTCGTCCCTATCCCATTTCGCCCTATCCCGTTGTGCTCTTATCCATTTAGCCCTATCCCATTTTGCCCCATTCCGTTTTGCCTTTTCCCATTTCGCCCTTATCCACTTCACCTTTGTCCACTTCGCCCTATCTCATTTCGCCCAATCCCGTTTCGCCCTATCCCGTTGTGCTGTAACCCATTTCGCCCTATCCCATTTCGCCCTTACCCTTTCGCCCTATCCCGTTTCGCCCCATCCCGTTTCGCCCCATCCCGTTTCGCCCTATCCCGTTGTGCTCTAACCCATTTCGCCCTATCCCATTTCGCCCTTACCTTTTCGCCCTATCCCGTTTCGCCCCATCCCGTTTCGCCCTATCCTGTTTCGCCCCATCCCGTTTGGCCCTATCCCATTTGGCCCTATCCCATTTGGCCCTATCCCATTTGGCCCCTTTTCCATTTGGTCCTATCCCATTTCGCCCTATCCCATTTTGCCTTTACCCATTTTGCCTTTACCCATTTTGCTTTTACCCATTTTCTTCCTATCCCATTTCGCTCTATCCCATTTCTCCTTTACCCATTTCGCCCTTTCCTGTTTCGCCCTATCCCGTTTCGCCTGTACCCATTTCGCCCTTTCCTGTTTCGCCCTATCCCGTTTCGCCCTATCCTGTTTCGCCCTTTCCCATTTCGCCTTTACCCATTTCGCCCTTTCCTGTTTCGCCCTATCCCGTTTCGCCCTTTCCTGTTTCGCCCTTTCCTGTTTCGCCCTATCCCGTTTCGCCCTTTCCTGTTTCGCCCTTTCCCATTTCGCCCTATCCTGTTTCGCCCTATCCTGTTTCGCCCTATCCCGTTTCGCCCTATCCCGTTTCGCCCTATCCCGTTTCGCCCTATCCTGTTTCGCCCTTTCCTGTTTCGCCCTATCCCGTTTCGCCCTTTCCTGTTTCGCCCTTTCCTGTTTCGCCCTATCCCGTTTCGCCTTATCCCGTTTCGCCCTTTCCCATTTCGCCGTACCCTTTCACCCTGTCCGGTTTCGCCCTATCCCGTTTCGCCCTATCCCATTTTGTTCTTGCGCATTTTGCCTTTACCCATATTCTTCCTATCCCATTTCGTCCTATTCCACTTCGCCCTTTCCCGTTTCGCCCCTATCCCGTTTCACCCTATCCCGTTTCGCCCTATCCTGTTTCGCCCTATCCCGTTTCGCCCTATCCTGTTTCGCCCTATCCGTTTCGCCCTATCTGTTTCGCCCTTTCCCGTTTCGCCCTATCCTGTTTCGCCCTATCCCGTTTTCGCCCTATCCTGTTTCGCCCTATCCCGTTTCGCCCTATCCCGTTTCGCCCTATCCTGTTTCGCCCTATCCCGTTTCGCCCTATCCCGTTTCGCCCTATCAGAGAGAGAGAGAGAGAGAGAGAGGAGAGGAGAGAGAGAGAGAGAGAGAGAGAGATTACGCCTTAGGCCCACACCAACAGTGATGTGCTTGTTCAGTGAAAATCGGTTAAAAGAAATGCAAAAGAAAATCACCCTGAACTCAAATGCTCTGTAAATGGATGGCATGTTTTCACAAATTCGTGAGTAAGTATGAATAGGAGCTCCAGGTTGAATTTTCAAGCGCTGTTCAAACACTTTTTAGACCTAGTTGCAAAGCGAGACGACTGCAGGCGGAAATCTAAACAAATCTTAAATAAATGTCAGCGAACCGCCCAGAGAACGTGGACAAACGAGTTACAAGACAAAACACAACGCGTTTCGACTCTTAGGTCTTCGTCGGGTGATAAATAAACGAATAAAACAACGAAAATTCACTTAGCTTTGATCGCTTCAGATCGCTTAGGGTTCAGCGCAAGGAAGAAGGCGTTGAATGAGAACGAGGCTGTTGGAAGGGAAATAGTGAGTGAGTCAAAGTCGTAATGATGATAATAATATTACTGATAGGAATACTAATAATGGTCAAAATATTAGGGGGGGGGGGGGGGGGGCGGAAGACAGGATCAATCTTGGTGTCAATAAGTATGGGTATGGGAGAAAGGAGAGTGGGTTAGAGGATCTTTAAGCAGCAGGGTTGCCGTGGCAACAGTCCCAGAGGCGAAGGCGATGGTGATGTCAATGCTAGTGGTAGTATCAATGCCAGCAATAGCATTACTGAATGATACTGCTAACAACGATAGTGAAGGTTAAGGTAACGAAAGCATGATACAGAAACATATTTAGAAAATACATTTTTATAATAATCAAATAAATAAAATAAAACTTTTTAGACTTAAAATTTCTCTCGTATTTCACAGGATCTAGAACAGGTAGAAACATGTGGCCTAGTTTCATGATGATACTTCTAAAAGGAATATAGAGTATTTCACTTGGACTGCACTCATTTCAGTCAACATATGTCGTAGCAAGTCCGGTAGGATTGAGTTTTTAACAAACACACAACACACACACACACACACACAACACACACACACACACGACACCACACACACCCCACACACACACACACAGCACACACAAACAACAAAACAAAACACACACACCCAACACACCACCCCAACCACACACACACAACACACCACACACACAAAAACAAAACACACCCACACCCAAACCAAAAAACAAAACACCACACACACACACCCCCAACAAAAAACCAAAAAACCCCACACACACAACACCCCCAAAACACACACAACCCCCCCCCCCCCCTTTTTCCCCCAAAACAAAAAAACAAAACACACAACAAAAACAAACCCAAACACAA
>CM031615.1:2646946-2667604 GCA_018398815.1 Conus ventricosus
AGGGGGCTTTGGACACTAAGGTTACGCAAAACTGTGGGAAAGGGTTTGTACATTCTATGGGGAATCACTCGCAGATTAATTCAGCATCGTGTAATGATTCCCTAGGAAGCCGATTTGACGTTGTAAACAGTCATTTTCATGTGAAAATGATTATTGACACTGGTGCGTGCTGACGCTCTGTGGATATTTTATGATGAGGGGTCAAATAAAGGTAGAAAGATCATAAACGCCAGTAAACAAGAGGGTAGAGATGGGAGCTTAATTGTTTGCAAAATATTTTCCGCCTTTGCAAATCAGTCTTCTAAACCCTGAAAAGAAATGTTAAGGTACTGAGCTGCGAAATAAACATAATAAACGCTAAGTAACGGGACTCACCCTGATTGGGTTTTTTTTTTATGGGCAGAACAAAAACGACCATACTAGCAAGGAAAAATAAATATATGATGGAAAAAACAAGTGCAGGTGAACACCTGATTTTCCCCCATTCGCTTTGAGGAGGGAATGGATTGGGGGGATTGGGGGGGGAGGGGGGATGGGAAGGGAAGAAGGAGAGATAGGATTCAACGACAACGTTGAAACACAAATATTGCATCTTTCACAAACAGCAATGGGAAACTAAGTTTTGTTTTTAGTACAGATCCATTTCCATTAATAAGGATTCTTCCACAATAAGGAGTGCTTCATTCATGATTCCAGAGCCTCCTTTATACCATGAGTGATTTTTCAATAATACGAGTGCTTCTTCAAAATATTCATCTGCCTTGATTACTGATTTTTTCATGAGTGCATCTTCATTTTATGAGTGATTCTTCTCTGATATGAGTCCCTTTTTCAGTAATATGAGAGCTTTTTTCGGTCATATGAGTGCTTCTTCCGTCATATGGAGCGCTTTTCCGTCATATGAGCGCTTCAGTCTTCAATGAGTGAGGAGCAAACTTCCGTAATGGAATAATATGAATGCATCTTCATGACATGCGTGTTTCTTCAATGAGTGCTGCTTCCGTAATATGAGTCACTACTTCTTGTATAAATATGAGTGTACTTCCAAGCTAAGGTGAGTGCTTTTTTTGTGTTGTTGTTAAAAAGAATTTTTTTTAAAGTTTCCTCGCTATTTATGACTTATGTCCCTTTTTTTATTATTTGCAAATCGATGATGGGAGGCTTTTTTTCTTCTTTTTCTTTTTCTTCTTCTTTTCTCTTCGTCTTCTTTTCTTCTTCTGAGAGAGAGGGAAAGACAGAAAGAGAGAAGTGAGAGAGAAGAGGAGAGAAGAGAGAGAGAGAGAGATGAGAGAGAGAGAGAGAGAGAGATTTTAGCATGAAATCGTTATATGGGTGTTATTTTTAATTGATGTTACCTTCTTTTTAAATTTAGTTTTGTTGGCAGAATGTAAAGGCCTTCAATGGGGCCAATTCAAACCATTAAAGATTCAAATTTATCATTCATTATTCTCCTCTCTAAATCAACTTTCTTCTTCTTCTTTTCTTCTCTTTCTTCTTCTTCTTTTTTTCTTTTTCCTCTCTTTAAAATCATTCATCTTCCCTTTTTCTTCTTCTTCTCTTCTTTCTTCTTCTTTTTCTTCTTCCCCCCCCCTCCTCCTCCTCCTCCTCTTCTTTTTTCTTCTTCTTCTTCTTCCCCCCTTTTCCCCTTAATCTTATTTTTTTCTTTGAAAATTTGGAAAGCCCCCCGTCGTTGAAAAGGTGTTTTGTTCGCCTTTCCCGGACTTCCATTGAGCAAGGGGGGAATTAAAGGGGGAGGGGAGGAAAAGACGGGGAATGGGAAGTGGGTGGGGGGGACCGCGAGCTCGTGAGGCTTGGTGGTGGGAGGTTTGGACCGGGGTGAGGGTGGGGGGGGGTGTGTGGGGGGGGGGGGGGGTGAGAAAATTTGTTTTCACAAGGGGGGGGGGAAACCGATACCCAAACGTAAAAATTATTCAGGGGACGGCCTGAGGGGTTTTTTGAAAAAAATTTGGTTGTCCTCCGGGGGCAAACAAAACCCCGAGGGCCGCCCACCCGCATACAAAAAACCTTTCCTTGCGCCATTTTCACCGTATAGGGCCTCTCTCTCCCCTCTCTCTCCTCTTTCTCCACTCTCTCTCTGTATTTGGGGAAAAAGGGGAGAAGGGAGGAGACAGGTGTAACAAATGGGGGTGGGAAAGGAAAAAAAGGGAAGAAGAGAGCTGGGGGGGAGGGGGGGGAAAGGGGGGGGGGGGGGGGGGGAAGAAAAAAAGGGGGAGAAGAATGTTTCCCCAAACCCCACGGGACTTGTAAGAAATGAATCAAGGAAAGGGCCAAGGAAATTTAATTTTTTTTTCCAAAACCCCACATGGGGCACAGAAATATAAGAAAATACTCACCCCCAAAATGAAAAAACGCAAAATCAAACAGATAAATATCCAAAACCAAAAAACAAAATAAACGAGCAAACGACGCAAACAATATTAAGCAAAAATTTAAAATTTCATAGACATTTTTTCCTATACATAGGCAAACTTTGGAATTAGTAATTTAGTTAAATAAAATTTTTGGGAAAAAAATCTATTTTTTAACGGGTAAAATAATTCTTTATTTGATTAAAGGTTTCTTTTTTTTTGATGAAAACAAAATTTTAAAAATTTAACAAAAACCCGGCCGTACAAAGAAGAAACGCGGGGGGGTATTTTTCTTTCGCTTTGAAAAAAAGGACAAAAACAACCCAAATAAAAAAATTTCATCTGCGAAATAAACAAACACATTTGTCAAAAAACCCTTTCACATCTAGGGTCCAGCAAAGCGTAGCTTATTTACGGGCAGTTTATTTTTTGTTTGTTCAAAAATTGGGAGAAAAACCCCATGTAATTCTGGGTAAAACTAGATAGTATGGGATAAAACACCAAATAAAAGTTTTAAAAAAAATCTATATTTTGATATAAAATTAAAATCTTTGCCCCAAAAAGCAAAAACCAGGAAAGTAAAAATACAAAAAGGGCATCGTTTTTTTTCTTTTTAAACCATAATGGATGACATCAAGTGTTTCCCTGATTTACCAGAAATTACCCCAAACCATTTTCATTAAAAATTAAAAGGATGAATTTGATAAAATTTGTTTCTTTTACTTTTTAATTTTATAAAAACCCTGAGAAAAACTTTTAACACAAGAAATATAATTTTATAACTATAAAGGTTAATAAAAGGGGTTAAACCAAAATGATAACATTCGGGTTTTAAACAATGACCGAAAAAGGGGAAAAATTTTCCCGTTTCACCCGAAAACCTGAAAGAAGGGTCGATTTCCCTTTTTTTTAAAAACCCAGCTTAAAAAATTTTAACCCTTAAAATTTTGGGACAAAAATTTTTTCCTTGTCAAATCCCCAAATTTCACACCCAAATTTTTTAAAAAGGGGTAAAACTTTTTTAATCAAAAAAATTTCAACCCACTAGGTCTGCAGGAAGCCAAACAATAATTTAGCTTTCCCATCAAAGCAAACATTGCTCGAGGGGCTCGGTCAAACATTTTCCCCGTTGAGCAAAAATCATGGGTTTTTTAAATTCACCCTAAAACCCTAAAATACAAAAAAATTCCAGGGCCCGACCTCTATTTTTCTGACCTATAAAAAATCAGGAAAACGTCTAACCTTACCTTTAAAAAAATAACAACTTTACATTTTTTTTTCATTTAGTTTCTTTTTTCCATTTACCCCACAAATTCTTAAAAATTTAAAAAACCTTTCTGTAGCCCCAAACGATTTTTCTGAAAAGATCACGGGGTCACCCTTGCATAAAATTTGGGAAAAAAATTAAAACAAAAGTCAAAAACTGATTCGCCAATGCCTATTTAAATTTGGGCTTCTTTTGCGACAGCCCACAAGGCCACCATGCGCTAGACATTTTTTCCTTTTAAATACCCTTTAAAAACAAGGCAAACAATACAGGGACAAGTTTCCCCCCTTGTCTTACCCCAAAAATTGAACAGAAAAAATCAAAATAACACCTTTTACAATACACATAAATTGGTTTTTAAATACATATTTTGTATAACTTTTAATATTTTGCTACTAATAAACCACTATTTTTTAAAATTTATCCACGCCACAGAAAACGATCGATTAATTTTTTGTCAAAAGCCTTTTAAATAACCCCAAAAAAAGCCCCGTAAAGACCTTTTTCTTAAAAAACCCAAAATATAAAATCAGGCCATATAAGGTAAAAAAATAAATCAAGTGTTAAGAAATTTTTCCAAAACCTACTTGTTCAATACCAATAAAAATCGAAGGGTTTTCAAAAACATTTTTTAAACTTTTTCTTTCCCAAAAAACTTGAAACGGGTTTTCCCCAAAAACAGGATTTTAAATATTTTACCCCCACGGTAATTACCGGGTCTGACACATCCTTTTTTTGAATATGGAAGTATAACCCCAAACGCCCAATCATTTGTATTTTAAACCCAAATTAAAAAATATAAGGTTAAAAAATTTTGACATATAACTAGCATTTTTCACCGCCGATTTTTTTCAAAAAATTCTTTTTGCAATATTATTATCCCCTGGCTTTGTTTTTTTTTAAAATTTTTTTAAAGGGCAATGCTTATTTTAAATTTTCGGTGATTAAATTTAACCCAAAAGGTAAAAACTGGTTCAAAAAGGGGGCACTTTTTTCAAGAACTTCGCAGCATTTTCCCTACATACCTTACATTCATTTTTTTAAAAAAATTAAAAGAAACATGGAAAGGGGTTGTTTAAAGGTTTGGGATTTTCTTTTCTGTCCATTTAAATAGTCCAATAAACCTTTTGGATCTTTGGGACTGTAATTGGCGTACTGTTTAGCCTTTCGTGGTTATTTTTTTCCTCATTTCTTTTTTAGCTTTTTTTTTTATTTTTTGATTTTGCTGCACGTACCCCTTTCCGCCTTTAAAAATAAACCCCCAATTTTTTTCAAAAGTAAACATTTTCTCCTACAACGGCAAAAATTGTTTTTTTTAAACTTTAAAAAATTACAAAAAAACCAGGGTTTATCCTTCTTTTTTTTTTATTTTGGTTTGGGAAACCTTTTTCCTCCTTTTTTTTAGCTTTGTTTAGTGCATTTGCCCCTTTCAAAATATATTCATTAACCCCGGGCCCCACAAATTTTTTTACTTTGTTTCAGTAATATTATCTGGTTTTTTTAAGAAAGGGCATCTAGCCAGTCCAATTGTTGAAATTTTTGGAAAACACCCTAATCCCAAAAAAAAGGGTTGCTTTAAAAGCAAAAATTCCCATCTTACATACTAAATTGCATTTCCAAGCAAATCGCGCAGTTTTTTTTCCTTTTCCCCCCTTGCCCAAAATTGAAACTTTTTTGGTACTAGGGCAATGAATATCTGGGAAAAAAATTCCCTTAAAATCATCCACACTAAAATCTACAACAAATAACAAATAAATCATAAAAAATCTTTCAGCGTAAAACCACTACAGATGCATTTTTTACAAGTCAGTTTTTCCTTACCAAATCTCCCACCCGATCAACCCTTTAAGGGTAAAAACGACAAAAGCTTTTCAAAAGCTTAAATTTAAAATTTAAGTCCCCCTATTGGGTTTTCCCGTCTATCTTCAGATGACCCAAAAAGGAAAGGGTTTTAAAACTTTTAAAACAAGAACCAATCAAACAAACAAATAATTTTTCCCAAAAATTCATTTAAACTGTCCCGACTTGAAATTCAAGTTCCCCCCCCCAACAAAACAAAAAGCTATCAATACCAATAATTTAAATTGTATCTTTTAAATCATTATAAACATTTCTTTTAAAATAAGGTGATCCCTCTGGTTCAAAAAAGCAACACAAAACCCCAAAAATTTCTTTTCAAAAATGGGGTCACAAAAAACAAAAAACAATGCACTTTTACACCCCTAACAAAAACCACAAACTATAGCTACCCGCAGACCCCAGCACTAATGGTAAATTTTAAAAACGTTTTTCTTCCCAAAACAAATTTACATGCGGGAAAAAAACAGTCTTTTAAAAAAACTATAAACCTCCAGATTTTTTTTTTATTGCTTCTATTTTTATAAAACGCAGTATTATCAATTTCCAAAATTTTCCAAAAACCCCAATTTCTTTCTGAGATGCAAACCAAAAACAAACCGTTAAAAAATAAAGCCAAAAAAAATCAGGAAAAGCAAGCTTTTAAAAGGAAACCACACCTTGAGAGCAACACCCTTTCAGGCATCTATCTGCAATTTTTCCATTAAAAGCATAAAGGCATCTGCTTCGCTGCCCTCATTGTCAAAGATTTTTTTTTCCCTCTTCTTTTTCTGTACTAACTCTTTAAATTTTTTATTCCATTACTAAAACATTCTTTTTACCCTATTGCCATCAACCTTTTTTACCCCCTGCTATCAAATTAAAAATCTGAATCACTAGGGGGAAATCCCTTTCTGGCCTCTTTCTGACCATCTGAAAAAAATACATTGCTTTGTCATCAAGGGAAAAAAAGCACCAATTCAAATTTTATTCCTTACCAAAAAGCCTTCCCCCATTTTCGTTTCATCATGATAACAAACACCAATGTCAAGTATTTCCCTTTCCAATAAGCCCACCCCCACTTTTCCCTTTTAAACCTTTCCCCCACTCAGTAGCGTCCCCGTAACCCTTTTTGCCCTGTTTGGGCAACAAAAACCGCAAACCCTATCTTTTTCTGTCCCCCCTAACCATTTCCCCTTTCCCCAGACAACCTTTAAACAAAACACAAACCTTCAAGTTTCCGAGCCATTTTGGTCCCAAAAATTTTCTTCAAAACATTGATTATAAACACCCCAAAAATGGGGGTCAAATTTAAAATGGCTTTCAAAAGCATTAAAAACCTCTATTACTCAAAAAAATTTCTTCTGTCCCCCTAATTATTTTTTCAACATTTTAAAATCGAACACACGATCAAGATCAAACAAACCATACCACAACCAGCCACAAAAAAAGTGTGCATCAATAATATCTACCCTCGGGGACTAAAATAGGGGAAAAGGGTCCCCCCAACCCTTCGTGGGTTGAAAGAAAGCAAGATTTGTTCCCGTGCGTCACTGGGTTTCCCCAAATTTTCCCCCCCCCCCCTTACAATCCCCCTCCCCAAAAAGACATAACCAAGCGTAGCCCAATAGCAGAAGAAACCGCTTTGGGTTTTTTTGCTATAAAGTTTAACCTGGTCTTCACTTCTTTCGTGGCAAATTTCCCTTAAACCCCCTTTTTCACATTTATTTGCACACTTAAAAAATTCACATTTTACATTGCCGCTACGGGCAAAAAACCCCCGCATCCATACATTCGTACCAAAGGGAAACAAAAAACTTTCCAAAACACAAAAACCAAATTTTTAATCGGGTTAAAAACACGACATTCCCTTTCCCAACTTAAACACTTTACTTTTTAAACCTTTGATTCAAATCACTAATTTTTTCTCCTTCATACACACTCAGGGCCCCACCTTTCGCTCATCATTCCTTTTCCCTTTTCCCAACAGCTTTTCCTTTTCTCTCACATCTTTTTTTTGGGTCTTCGTTAACAGAGCCCAAAATTTTACACGCCTCACATCCATTCCCAACACTGCTGGTAAGGTGTGCCTGTAGAACGCCGACTGAACCCCCCCGGACAGCCCCCCCTTCCAAAATCTTGGGTTCCCCGGCGAAGATCATTGGGTCAGGCCCATCCCATCAAAGTCACCTCCGCTCCCCCAACGGAACAAGGGCGTCCGGGTTTTCTCTTGTTTAAAGGCTTTTTGGGGGTTGTCCGGGTTTAAGTCCAGGGATTGATTTCTGCGAAAAGTGGATTTGGCCCCTCTATGGTCCACACCCTTTTCCACGGCAGGGGGGCTTTTGACGAACCCCAAACACACCCAAACGGGGGGGGGAGGGGCGTTTGTTGATGAAAAACCTTGCATAAACCTTTTCTTTCCCTTTAGGGTCTTCTTTTTCAACATCAGCTCGCGACGCTTTCGTCCGACACAACTTTTACCAGCACTGCAGTTGGCCCCCTTTTCTGCCCTGTTTTTTTTTCCCGGGCCCACCCTGTGACAGGCACGATATCAACTTCCCCCCCCCCAAACAAATCCACTCCCGCATCACAGTCAAGGGCCTTCTTTTCCCCCAAATGCCCCAGCTTTTCTCAAACCCTCCTCCTGCCGAATCCCGAAGATTCGGACCGGTTTCCCCCCCCTGCGGGAATACTGTTGCAGACGTCGTTTCCCCATAAGTCAGGGCCACGAATAGCAGCCTCCAACTTTCTCATGAAGACAGCAGAGAGGGCCAAAATCCCCTAACCCCCCTATTCCCCCATCGTTGATCCCCAAAATGTCCATCACCCCCCTTTATCACCTCTACCAAAAACCAAAAACACAGCATTTAAAAACGCATTCACAAAAGGGAGGGGGAGTCCTTTTAGAGCAGGACACTTCTTCCCGTGGAGTAAAAAGCCTTTAATGCTCGTTTTAAGCGTTGGGCCACCGTCCCCATGGATTTTGGGGAGCGTCGAACCAAAAAACTTGCTCCCCTTTTTTTTCTCCATAAACCCTTTATCAGCGGGGAATTAAAAAACTCAACCTCTTTAGTGCGGGAAATTTTTTTGAGTCTTTCTTACTGAAAAGGCAATTAAAAAAGGGTGCGTTTCGGGGGCGGGGGGCATTTCAAAGCGCCCCCCTCTAATCAACAAAATAAACCCTCCCAAAAAAACGCGGCAAACCTGTCAAAAGCACGTTTATTTTGGCAAACACAAGGGCCTCCTGGGGATTTTTATTTAAAGCAACAGGGTTTCTATCGAGGGGCAACAGCACAAGGAAACCCCCAAACACATCGCCCCCCCCCGAGTATTCAGATATTTTCCAAAGTGATATCAATTACACAGAATATGCGGGGCCAAAGGGCCCCCACCAGCGCATTCCGAAACGTCCCCAAATGATGGACAACTGAACTGCATTAAAAAATGAACAACAAAAACAAGCAAAAAACACGTGCAAAACAGCACCAAGGCAAACTTGAAAACGAAGCGGAAAATGGCCACAAGCGTTCTTTATACGGGGCTACTACAAAATAAATTTCCTTTTTACCAACCTGGAAAATAACAAAGCGTCTCTTCAAACACACACTTGGGTACTATAAACACTTATAAACACTTATAACCGAATACACAAAAACGATATGCAAAAAAACAGCCTCGGTGAATGAAATAGACCAAAAAATCGCAGACACAAAATCAAAACAACCTCCATGAATCAGGGACATCACTCTCCAATCAACCTGGGGAATGGGAGAGAGGGTAAGGAGGGAGGTGTGGGGGTATGAAGGGGAGGAGGTTGGAACGGGCAGTGGGGAACGGGGTAGGGGGTGGGTGGGGCGGACGGATGTTTACCTAAGCACAGTAACTTTAAGAATGCAGTAAACAAGTGGGTAACTTTTGCTCCCATAAGAAAACCTAACACAGAGTAGTTTTTATTCAATACTGGCACAGCCTTTTTAAAACTTGAATAAAGTCAGACAAATACATCTATAGACAAACAATCTAATAGTGGGGGGAAAACAAGCGCAGGCCAACAACTCAACTGTCTTCATAGTAATGCCTTGTCAAAGATTTGGACTTATGGAGGTGGTGGGTGGGGGTGGGTTGAAGATGGAGAAAGTGGGAATATGAAATTAAGAAAATATATTACATATATGAAAACTCTTCACTAGCTGCATAAAGGGAACCATCGTAATCCCTTTTGAAAGCAGATATATTTGTATTGCCTGCTCCGAGGCCTTTCGTCCGCTGGATCGGAACTCATCAGGGAGACACGGCTGTTGTGTCTGCGCTCCTGGCGTCAAATAGAGACACACCACAGCATTACTATGAAGACCAGTTGAGTTGTTGGCCTGCGCTTGTTTTTCCCCCACTATTAGATTGTTCGTCTTTGTATTTGTCTGACTTTATTCAAGTTTAAAAAAGGCTGTGCCAGTCTTGAATAAAAGTTACTCTGTGTTAGGTTTTCTTATGGGAGCAAAAGTTACCCCACTTGTTTATTGTTTACTGTTCCCTGCCTCATTTCATTTCCAATTTAAGAATGCATCCAACTGGGATTCGGTGTTTGGTTCGCGCGCGCGCGCGCGCGCGCGCGTGTGTGTGTGTGTGTGTGTTCACGTGTTGTGTGTGTGTGTGTGTGTGTGTGTGGTGTGTGTGTGTGCGTGTGTGCGCGTGTTGGGCGTGTTGTGTGTGTGTGTGTGTGTGTGTGTGTGTGTGTGTGTGTGTGGTGTGTGTGTGTGCTTCGGTATTCAGTTAAGTAAAAGAGAGCAATACCTGATTAGAAACATTTAGTCGCCTGTCTTGTGCGAAAGTGGATGAAGATATTAAGTGACTGCTCGTTCATTTTCATTGTCCTAATTGTGTTGTATCTTGCCTGAAGAAGATCTAAGAAGAGTCGAAAACGCGTCGTGTTTTGTTTTGTGATTCGTTTTGTCCACGTTTTTTTCTGTTTTTGTTTTTTTGTTTGGCGGTGCGCTAACATTAATATTTAGAATTTTGTTTTAGAAACATTTATTTTACGGTGAATGGTAAGTTTAACTTAATCGGCCAAAGGGTTCCTTACCTCACACACCCCCCCCCCCCCCCCCCTGACATTTATCCTACAAAAAAACCTCTGCCCAACTTATTTGCATCGGAGGTGAAGTTGTTGATGCAGCTCAAAGAAGCCGAGACAAAGACTCACAGCCTCTTTTTCGTTCCCTTCCTACATTGCTATATTTAAAACAACCGTGGGTTCAACGACTAGTCGAGTACTGTAAAACAGTCGGTTGGTTGGTAAATCAAAACGCTACATCATTTAGGCCCGCACGTACGTTGGTGTGCACTGACTATTATTCAGTTGAATATCCACAGCCTGATAACAGTTTTGACAGCACATTTTGGCATGAAGGTTACATGTACAGGAGCGGGTTTCATTCAGAGCGGAAAATTCAAACCAAAACGATACTTTAGAAAGAAGAGTCCAATAAACACACCAAACAAAGACCTTCGTCCGATGTAACAAATAGGTCAGGTCAGGTCAGGTCAGGTGAGGTCAGGTGAGGTCAGGTGAGGTCAGGTGAGGTCGGGTCGGGTCGGTCGGGTCGGGTCAGGTCAGGTCAGGCCAGGTCAGGTCAGGTCAGGCAATTGGACGACCAGGTCTTGCAGCCTCATAACACGTTCCTTCATTTTGGTTTATTTGACAATTGCTGTGAGGATATAAGCGTCCCTTTTGATGCACTAATCATAAAGATACTTTAACTGAACAGTTTTAGTGTTACTGTCTAGGAGGTTTTTGAATCTGTATCTGAGGCCAGTTTAGTTTGTGCAGGAAGATTGTTCCAATGTTCGGTGACTCTGTTAGAGAAAAGGTTTTTCCTAATATTATTTCTGCTTTACGTGGTTAGAATTTTCAGATCACTGTTACGAGTTCTTATTTCATTAGACAAGTGAAACAAACCTTTGTTAGTATTGTCGGTATTTTGAAAAATCTTGTAAACATTTATCAAATCTCCCCTTAATCTTCTATATTTTAAGGATGGCAAGTCTAATTTTCGTAGCCTGTCCTTGTAATCTAAATTTCTTTTATAGATTTTAAAATTTTAGTTGCTATCCTCTGTACTCTTTCGATTGCACTAGATTGTCGTTTAAGAAAAGGATTCCAAATTATGTTTCCATACTCAAAATGTGGCCGTACCAAACAAGTGTATAGAGTTATGAACACCTCTTTATTTACATTTTGAAACTCCTTCTAATCAAGCCCTATGCGTCAAGCATCTGGCTGCCCTTAAACTTATTCCAGCGTTCGTCAAGCATCTCGCTGCCCTTAAACTTATTCCAGCGTTCGGAGTCAGTATCAAAAGGTTCATGAAACGGTGTGGAATGCTAAGGAGAGAGAGAGAGAGAGAGAGAGAGAGAGAGAGAGAGAGAGAGAGAGAGAGAGAGAGAGAGAGAGAGAGAGAGGGTGTGTGTGTCACGTTACGGAAGAGATTTTTATCCGATGTCCACCGAAAAACTCTTTGAAATGAAGAAGTGTGTATAAGCTCTAATTGTCAGATAATGAACATATGCTTACCGTAGCTTTTTGTCATTGTCTTTTTTTTTTTCAAGGAAAGTGTGCCCAGATACTCCCATGCATCCCCCCCATATGTTACATGGATTTGTTTACTTGGAGTAAACTGTTCAAACCCATATGTTGCATGGATTTGTTTACTTGGAGTATACTGTTCAAACCCATATGTTGCATGGATTTGTTTACTTGGAGTATACTGTTCAAACCCATATGTTGCATGGATTTGTTTACTTGGAGTATACTGTTCAAACCCATATGTTACATGGATTTGTTTACTTGGAGTATACTGTTCAAACTCAGTGGCGTAAACAGTCTGTTGAACAGTATTGATCTTAGTATAATTGTCTTGTACTTGAGAGGCCATACAACTGTCTTTTGGTAGAGTTGTAATTCCCGTCTATCAGCCACTCTAACTTTGCTTGCCGGCATATCTTTGTTCACCTATCCAACTCCCTCCCATATGAGGGCGGGGGATCATTTTGTGGTGGGCTGGAAAGAGGTAAGGGGTTGGAAGTAATTTTTCTTCCATCTCTCTCTCTCTCTCTCTCTCTCTCTCTCTCTCTCTCTCTCTCTCTCTCTCTCTCTCTCTCTCTCTCTCTCTCTTGTTGTATGATCACTTGTTAAGAGGAAAGAAGAAAAGGATGAAGAGTGAGGATGGGGTTGGGATGACAGAGAAGCGAGGGGTGGTGGTGGTGGTGGTGGCGGAGCTGTTTGTGTTATTATCGCTTCTCTGCCCTTTCTTAACCAAACAAGAACAACAAAAGGATTAATAACAATATTAAGAAAAACAACGACAACGACGACGACAACAACAACAACAACATCACGGATGGTGATGATGATGATGATGATGATGATGATGATGATGACGACGACGACGACGACGACGACGACGACGACGACGACGACGACGACGGCGATGATGATGATGATGATGATGATGGTGATGATGATGATGGTGATGATGATGATGATGATGATGATGATGATGATGATGATGATGATGGTGATGATGATGATGATGATGATGATGATGATGGTGATGATGCAGAGAAAACACACAAGGGTGGGGGTGTGAGGTCGAGAGAGAGAGAGAGAGAGAGAGGGGAGAGAGAGAGAGAGAGAGAGAGAGAGAGAGAGAGAGGAGAGAGAGAGAGATGCAGAGAAAACACCACAAGGGTGGAGGTGTGAGGTCGAGAGAGAGAGAGAGAGAGAGAGAGAGAGAGAAGAGAGAGAGAGAGAGAGAGAGAGAGAGAGAGAGAGAGAGAGAGAGATGCAGAGAAAACACCACAAGGGTGGAGGTGTGAGGTCGAGAGAGAGAGAGAGAGAGAGAGAGAGAGAGAGAGAGAGAGAGAGAGAGAGAGAGAGAGAGAGAGAGAGAGAGAGATGCAGAGAAAACACACAAGGGTGGAGGTGTGAGGTCGAGAGAGAGAAGAGAGAGAGAGAGAGAGAGAGAGAGAGAGAGAGAGAGAGAGAGAGAGAGAGAAGAGAGAGAGATGCAGAGAAAACACACAAGGGTGGAGGTGTGAGGTCGAGAGACTCAATGACTCAATGATATTTTAATGTCAATAGCTGTACAAGCCGTTATGACATGGGGGCGTGAACTTATTACCCATATAAAGAACAATTTCTGAACAAAATTTACCCAACAAGTCAAAATTTTTAGACATCTGTGTACACACTCACACACCAAAGTCCAACGTTCTAAAGTTGTGTTGGACAAAAGCAAAACACAAAACAACAGCATCTCGTAAAACATTACCATTGATTGTCACAGAATCAATGACCACCAGGCACTGAATAGAAAAAAATGTTTACAAGAGGAAATTAATTTGGAAGTGACTTTTTTCTGATTTTACTAGCTTCGGCAATATAACTTGCTAAGGATTTGATCAGCGATTCGTTTTCAAGTGTCAATGTATGAAGCATATTGCAATTTTGTACAATAGGCACCTGAAACAAGCTAAATTTTCCGCGAATATGTCGGTAAGCATCACAATGGTATAAAAAGTGATTTTCATCTTCAGTGGCGTTTGCTTTGCAGACTGGACAAGTCTTTACTGTTGTTGTATCAAGCATAAACCATTTTTTGTTGGCAAAAAGACCTAATGTTCTTGTTCGAAATCTTGCCAGTGCGCTTCTGTGCCATCTGTCTGTTACCACCGATAAATATTTTTCAGGTTGCAGGTTACTGTTAAATGAAAGAAACCATCTGTATTTTTCATTTCCTTCCATGTGAGAGTGCCAGTTTTGTTGAAACATACAGATCAATCTGTCTTTAAATTCTGAGATAAACAATTTATCGTTTCCTACTTCTTGGCTTAGCCAGACAATGCCAAACCCATTTTCAGTTAACAGTTTCTTTACATTGGATACCCAGTTAAACTTTCCATTCTCATGCTGTTGTAACAACATTTTGTACGCCTGTTTACATAACCTTGTGTAAGGTAGTTTTAACAGTTTCAACCAGTATTTGATACATTTTATATAGGTATGTATATATAGGGGATACCTTCCAGTTTCCACATAAACTATTTTATTAGAAGAATGTAAGGGAACACTTAGGAAACGCTTGATTGCAAATGTATGGACACTTTCTATTTCGTTGTTGACCGGCACCCCCCACACCTCTGCTGCATATGTTAATATGGGTGTTATCTGAGTGTCGAACTGTGAAATCTGGGGGAGAGAGAGAGAGAGAGAGAGAGAGAGAGAGAGAGAGAGAGAGAGAGAGAGAGAGAGAGAGAGAGAGAGAGAGACAGACAGACAGACAGACAGACAGACAGAGACAGAGAGAAAGAGAGAGGAGAAAGAGGAGGAGAAGAAGGACAGTGAGTGATGACACATAGATGACACTGTGACCGGCGCCTGGCAGGCCTATCAGGCCTAACCCAGTCAGGTCTGTAACTGGTGTGACTGAAGTCAGTAGATACGACATTCCGTCAGTCAACTGTGTTCCGTCAGTTGTTTCCATCCGTCCTGCTGACCTGAATTTGCACAGAGCTTGAAATAAATGGAACAGCAGTTCATCGATTCGTTCGGGCGTGAGGGCCCATTCCCGGGACTGATATTACCCCCCCCTCCCACTCCCACTTCTCACCCCCACCTCCTCACCCATTCCACACCAGCTTGTGTGTGTGTGTGTGTGTGTGTGTGTGTGTGTGTGTGTGTGTGTGTGTGTGTGTGCGTGTGCGTCCTCTCTCTCTCTCTCTCTCTCTCATCCTCTCTCTCTCTCTCTCTCTCTCTCTGTCTCTGTATGTGTGTGTGTTGTGTGTGTGTGTCTGTCTGTCTCTCTTTCTCTTTGTATTGTATTCTACTGCATTTATTTTATTTGTATTGTATAGTGTTGTGCTATATTGTGTTATATTGTATTGTATGTGTGGCACTGTAGTGCAACATATTGCATTTTATTTTATGTGCAGGATCGTGGTGTATTGTTTTCTTCTGTATATAACTTGTAAATTCACGGGAGGAGTCCAGCTGTCAAGTGGTAAGAGTATTTGTCTCTGTGGCTGACAAGAGTTGGAACCATTCCACGTTGGCTCTGATTCCGGAGATTTTTTTTTCAGTCTTTCTTCTTCTTTTTCTTACTTACTTCCGTTCTTTCTTTATTTGTTGTTGTTGTTGTTGTTGTTGTTGTTGTTGTTGTTTGTTTTGTTTGAAAATCTTCTATGTCCACTCTGCAGTAAATGGAAACTTGATTTAGGACGTACTTACTTAGGCCCATAGCTCAAGGGTGAGCATAGGCCATCGACAACACTCCGCCATCGCACTCGTTCTGGGCTGCTGAGAGAGAGAGAGAGAGAGAGAGAGAGAGAGAGAGAGGTCCCCTGCCTCTTTATCTCTACCTCAGTGTCTCGCCTCCAGCTGCTGCGAGGTCGGCCTCTCTTCCTTTTCCCCTGCGGGTTCCATGTCAGGGCTTGGCGTGTGGTGCTGGATGCTGGTTTCCTGAGAGTGTGTCCAGTCCAGCCCCACTTCCTCCGCAAAGAATCTGCTTGGCCACTGGTTCCTGTCCTGCTTGCTTCCATAGATCTTCATTGTTGATCTTCTCTGGCCATCTGAGTTTGAAGATGCGCCTCAGACAGGTGTTGATGAAGGTCTGAATATTTTGCTGTATTGCCTTGGTCATTCTCCAAGTTTCGCAGCCGTAGAGCAGAACCGACTTCACATTTGAATTGAAGATACGCAATTTTGGTGTCCTTCTGATCTCTCCTGAGGCACCAAGCTAGACTCACAGCTACTTCACTACAAACCATGCAGTGTCTGTAATGTGTGTAGAAACCTGGGTTCTTGCGACTGGCCCAGTGCAGGATCAAGACGCCACGCCACTACCAGGCCAGTCAGACACACAACACGAATCCCTGCCTACAAGAAGAGTGATCTAGTCACCAACACCTGGAGAGAAAAAAAAGGTGAGGTAATATTGCTTATAGCCCAGCTGACCGCAAGGGGCCATATCAGGGCTGTCACCACGTTAACATCAACTCACAAGTCCTTCATTCACAAAACTCTTTAAAATACATCTTCTAAAAAACCCATCCGTTAAAAATCTTTCCACTATAAAAATCTCACATCCAATGAAAAATGTTAACGTCTTTCAAGAATTCAAAAATCGCATCAGGTGGACCATCTCTGAACAAGGTTTTCATGGAATCTGCTGTGAAATGTCTGTGTCTCACCGGAGAGAGAGATCCACCCTTCTTTCCAAAACCAGGTAAGTTTTTTTTTTTATCTATCAAGTGAGATAAAGTGGGGGAAATACGTCCCAAACAAAGTCTGATTCTGCTGAAATTCCGTTAAATTGTATATTTTACTCTTTGTACACACGCAAAGTTGGCGTGTTAAACTGCATTTAACTTTATCAGTTATTTGTTGTTCATACATCATTTCATGTTTCTAATTCTGTCTGTAGCTCGCAGCACCAGCACTTTTAAATGCGTAAGCCTAAGATGAATTATTCCTGAGCCACCCTTGAGTATTTCTAACAGTCCCGAGAATTATAACGATAATTTTTTAAAAAATTGATGACGAGTACAGGAATGTTGTTCCTTCTACAACTAGTAAGAGAGAAGGTGGAGGTGAAATGTTGATATAAAAACTACTCTAAAATTCTCACAGAGAAAACGTTCTGAGTTCTTCCCGTTTAGGACCGCCGCACCTGCCACCCGTACTCGTCACAGCATGCATTGTGATTGTATTGTCATGTATGCATTTTGTACGCAGTGAGTGCTGCATTGTTTTAGCACGATTACAGCCGACAATATTCGCCTGTATGTGAACAAACTGAACGTATGCTACTTATACCAGAAACTACTACTACTACTGCTGCTGCTGCTGCTGCTGCTCCTCATGCTGCTGCTGTTGCTACTACTTCTACTATTATCACCACTACAACTACCACAAGTGCTACTATTGTCACTACTAATACTACCGTGTCGACTACCACCACCACCACTACTACCACTAATTGTCCCTCAAACCCTCCCACCTCTTCACTTACCACCCAAACACTAGGGTTAGTGTATTTTGAATAGTGTAGTTGATCAATCGTGCTTGTTAGAGTTCTTACCGCATGAGGCAGCGTCTACAATTGGTGGACGCGAAAAACACAGTTACTGTTGTTCTCTTCTTCGCGTATGCTGTAAGCTCAACGGTAGTGGTTTGGACTCGGTAGAGTTGGCAGTTTTATACATCGCTTATAGACCTTACATGTGTAAATGGCTAGGCCCATAAGGTCCCTGTGCATATGTGCTATCAGCTTGTGCAATGCTGTCACTTCGATGTCAATCTTAGTCCTGTATTCCCCGTCACTGCCTGCATTAGCAGGCATTTCATTTCCATCAGTGTAACACCCTTTCTGACACAATTCTCACTAACATCATCATCATGATCAGTCTTAAAAAGTTTCTGTAATAAATCTGCCAAACATGAACAAAACAAGTCACAAGACAAAACACGACGCGTTTCGACCTCTTAGGTCTTCTTCAGGCTATTTTACAATACTCATGACAACGCAAATGAAGAACGAGCATGCGACCACTTATCTTGTCATTTTCATTTTCCGTTGTCCTGAGTGTTGTTTCTCTTGCCTGAAGGAGACCGAAGAGGTCGAAACGCGTCGTGGTTTGTCTTGTGATTCGTTTGTTCATTTTTGGCGAATTTATTACATAAACTTTTGAAAATTGGTTTAGATTTCAGCCTGCAGTTTTGCAACCAATTATTGTTATTATTAATGTTGTTAATTATTATTATTATTATTATTATTATTATTATTATTATTATTATTATTATTATTATTATCATCATCATCTTCTTCTTCTTTAAATGGCTTGCCATGACAAAGAATAAGAGTGTTGTAAACACGCCGCACGCATCCGTTATTTTTGGTGGGAGCTAAACTCAGATTGATTCAGATTTACGTCTCTGGTTTCTACCACAAAGGGAGCTCATTCATGGGTGCCCCTATATCTCAGCGGTTGCTCTCAGTCAGCGCCGAGATCAGCCAGCCAGTGTGGTTGGGAGGGAGGGGGAGCGGAAGGGCTGAGGGAAGCGTGTGTGTGTGTGTGTGTGTGTGTGTGTGCGCGCGCAACAAATACTTGCTGGCTGGCTCTGGCTGTGTGTGACTTGACTTGTCATTATCAGCACTCATGACGGGAGAGTGGCAATCGAGGTACACACAGTCTGCAACTAGGGGCTAGGCCGAGCAGCTGACATGGCCCGCCCCAGCTGACAGCGCGGCTGACAGCGTTAACTGGCATACACATATAAGCGCACCCTTGCATTCAGTTCCACCGACTTCGGTGGCTATAGTCTGTGTGGAGCATTGTTGCTTAGTTGACACTGTCAACTATGCTGCATTGTGCCCTGGCTCTGACAAGCCCATAGAGAGTCGGTCCGAGCAGAGACTGGTCCGAGTCCGAGACACGCTGTATTACTTGATGTGACCTGATCTGAATTAAAGGAAGGCTATATCAAAATGTTGTTATGCTCTGCATAGTTATGCGGAGATTGTCTTCATTAATTTGTGACAAGCTTTTAGCATAACATTATCAGTTTCCGAAATCCCCCGAAGTCGGAGTGTGGCTGCCCATGTGGCGGGGTAATTTTTTTAAAAAAAACGGTCACACACGTGATGTTCTCATCCTCAGCTGATGCATTTTTACCATAGTGTTCAAGTACTTCAGCTGTTTGGATGATCCCTGGAGTCTTTTAGCCAGGGTGCGACGACAACAACAGCAACAAAGGAAATATTAAACGAGGTAGGAAACAGTGAACAGTTACTGTTTTCGACGAACAAGAAGGGTAACTCTTACTCTCATGATGAAATAAATAGACTCCCATCACCCCAAACAAATGTCGCGAGCACACAGAGCAAACAATCGACCCCCCCCCCCCCCCCCCCCCCCCCCCCCCCCCCTCTCCGTGGCTTGTTTGTTCAGTGTGCCTGTGTTGTCGTTTTCGTCAGGCGATTCGGTGCCGTAAGCAGTCGTTTGGAGTTAGGCTATGAGCGTCTTTTCATTTCATTGTGGGAGCAAGAGTTTCCCCTACATGTTCGTTGGTTACTGAATTAGGAGTTTGATCCGATTGTCTTTTTAATGTCAGTTCAATTGACTTCACTGGGCTTGATCTGGATTTTGATCTGCTTTTTATGATTGGATTTGATGTGATCAGATTTGACTTGATTTGATTAGTGTTAAACGTGATTTGATTTCATACGATACTTTATGATCTGATTTGCTTTTAATCGATGTGATTAGATTCGATGATTAGTTGGTGTTATCTGATTTTTTTTCCTGATTTGATCTAATTTGATCCGATTTCTCGTTGATTTGTTTGGCAAATTAGTTTGATCTGAAATGTGTGTGTGTGTGTGTGTGTGTGTGTGTGTGTGTGTGTGTGTGCGTGCGTGCGTGCGTGCGTGCGTGCGTGCGTGCGTGCGTGCGTGCGTGCGTGTGTGTGTTTGCCTGTGTGTGTGTGTGTGTGTGTGTGAGTGCGTGTGTGCGTGCGTGCGTGCGTGCGTGCGTGTGTGTGTGTGTGTGTGTGTGTGTGTGTGTGTGTGTGTGTGTGTGTGTGTGCGCGCGTGTGTGTGCGCGCGCGCGCGCGTTTTCCCCTTTCTTTCTTTCTTTCTTATTTATCTATGTGTTATTTACAGCCCTGATGTGGCCCTTTGCGGTCGGCTGGGCTATAAGCAACATTATCTCCTATGTGTTATTTATTTACTAATTTGTATTTACTGTTTTCATTTCAGTTGATGTGCTGAGATTAGTTTGATTTGGTTTGACGTTGTCTGATTTAATACATTCATTCGTCTTATCAGGTCATGGACATCGTATCAAAATAGAAGAGAGGTAGAGAACAGCATTTTACCAATCCTGACTCACTTGCTCAACCACTGAGTTTTTGGGCGAAAGTGGCCTAAAAGCTGCCTTTTCCTGTGGCGGAAGAGAGAGAGAGAGAATCACTGGCACCCCTGACAAAACCTGTTAAGGTCAAGTTGCCCTCAGAACAGACAGACAGACAGACAGACAGAGAAGAGAGACAGACAGACAGAGAGGCGGCACACACACACTAACACACACAGACACTAACACACACACACACACCCCACACACACATCA
>CM031615.1:2668604-2684071 GCA_018398815.1 Conus ventricosus
GTAAACAGCTATTTACTTCCCAAGTAAAACAAATCCATGCAACATATGGGTTTGAACAGTATACCCAAGTAAACAAATCCATGCAACAATGGGTTTGAACAGTATACTCCAAGTAAACAAATCCATGCAACATATGGGTTTGAACAGTATACTCCAAGTAAACACACTTCTCATTTCAAAGAGTTTTTTCGGTGGACATCGGATAAAAATCTCTCCATAACGTGACACACACACCTCTCTCTCTCTCTCTCTCTCTTCTCTCTCTCTCTCTCTCTCTCTCTCTCTCTCTCTCTCCTCTCTCTCTCTCTCTCTGTGTCTGTCTGTCTCTCTCTCTCTCTTTCTCTCTCCTCTCTCTCTTCTCTCTCTCTCTCTCTCTCTCTCTCTCTCTCTCTCTCTCTCTCTCTCCTTAGCATTCCACACCGTTTTCATGAACCTTTTGATACTGACTCCGAACGCTGGAATAAGTTTAAGGGCAGGCAGATGCTTGACGAACGCTGGAATAAGTTTAAGGGCAGCCAGATGCTGACGAACGCTGGAATAAGTTTAAGGGCAGCCAGATGCTTGACGAACGCTGGAATAAGTTTAAGGCAGCCAGATGCTTGACGAACGCTGGAATAATTTTAAGGGCAGCCACATGCTTGACGAACGCTGGAATAAGTTTAAGGGCAGCCACATGCTTGACGAACGCTGGAATAAGTTTAAGGGCAGCCAATGCTTGACGAACGCTGGAATAAGTTTAAGGGCAGCCAGATGCTTGACGCATAGGGCTTGATTAGAAGGAGTTTCAAAATGTAAATAAAGAGGTGTTCATAACTCTATACACTTGTTTGGTACGGCCACATTTTGAATATGGAAACATAATTTGGAATCCTTTTCTTAAACGACAATCTAGTGCAATCGAAAGAGTACAGAGGAGAGCAACTAAAATTTTAAATCTATAAAAGAAATTTAGATTACGAGGACAGGCTACGAAAATTAGACTTGCCATCCTTAAAGGTCTACTTTAGCGATTTTTGATAATTTGTTAAAAACAGGTCTACATGTCATATAACTACGGTATGGTATTCATTTTTTAAATAAAATCGCCGAAAGAATTTAATAGATAAAAAACGATTTTGCACACCTGTTCAAACCCCGCGCGGTAGACCGAAAACCGTGACGTCACTTGATGGACTGGCCGTCAGCCGCGACCTAGCCAACGCAAGTGAAATCAACACGAGTTGCGAACCCCCACAGCCTAAAAAGTCACGAGGGGTGGCAGATATGTGCTGTTGGCGAGTGCAGCCGCTCAGCAGAGACGGATATTCTTTGCACACATTTCCATCTGATGCAGATACTCGAAAGAAGTGGATTCGGTTCGTGCAAACCATGCCGGGCAGCTAAAGTTCTTTCTACCACGTCAGTTCCAGCTGGACCGCGGAAACGAGCTATTCCGACAATTGCCGAGCGCGTTCGAGTGGATCAAAAACTTCGTCTGCATTGTGCGCGTATACTTTGAAGGCGGAGTGGTAAGCTCGTACAGATGAGTACGAAAAGTCGCACGTTTATTCTGTTCTTATCTATGGACAATCACACTTGTTAAATAGAATGAACACGTTAAGGCTGAAACGGAAATTCTCCGCTCGCCTCCACGTGTGACTCGCATCAAGAATCATCGTAGCGGCGGAGGCTCTTTCAGGCTTCGGTAAAGTCCCGTACGCCTTCGATTGCTGTCGGGCGTCCAGCTGGAACTGAACTACGTGTAAAAAGAACATAAGCGTTCAACTGATAAGTAAAGCCTTGCAGAAACATCCCAAGTCACATTGGCTTCCGTCAATCATAGTCACGGCTTTTACATGAATAAAATTAAATACGACGAGATGCTCAAAACCATCAGAATCGCTTTCAGTCGCCGTCGCTGTCCATCATGTGACGTCAACATTCAAGAGCAGTTAACCATGCAAATTTAGTTGATTACCTCCCGTTTTCTTGATTACAGTAAAATGCCCACTTTCGCGGATCGATTTCGTTTTGATGGGGAGCGCAATCTGATGTTGATTTTTAACCAATTTATCAAACATTTCATATTTCCAGTTCTGTACGAATTAACGAAAACCTCTAAAGTAGACCTTTAAATAAATATAGAAGATTAAGGGAGATTTGATAAATTTACAAGATTTATTTCAAAATACTGGAAAATACTAACAAAGGAGTTGATTGTTGCGACGTAATTTAAATGTACAACACGTAACAAGGACTGAAAATTTCAAACCACTAAAGAACAAAATATATTTGGAAACTTTCTCTAACAGTCACCGAACATTGGAACAATCGTTCCTGCACAAAACTAAACTGGCTCAAGACATTCAACAACCTCCTAACATATACTAAAATTCTCAGGATCTCTGTGTTATAGGGTGTGGTGGTGTTGAGGATTTTAGGGCATCAAGGATGCTTTATAATCATCACACAATTGTCAAATAAACCAAAAAGAAGACGCTTTATTGAGCTGCAAGACATTCGTCCAATTGCCTGACCAGACCCTACCTTACTGACCTATTTGTCACATCGACGAAGGTCTTTGTTTGGTGTTTTATTGGACCTTTCTTTCTGAAGTTCGGTTTGGTTTGAATTTTCCGCCTGACTGAAACCCCCTCCTGTGCATGTAACATCATGCCAAAATGTGCTGTCAAAACTGGTATCAGCCTGTGGATATTCGACGAATAATAGTCGTGCACACCAACGAACTGTCCTAATGTGTAGCGTTTTTTTATTTACCACCAACCCGTTTTACAGTACGCGACTAGTCGTTTGAGCGCCCAACGGTTGTTTTAAATATAGCAATGTAGGAAGGAACGAAAAGAGCTTATTCTTGTCTCTGCTGCTTTGAGCGCCATCAACAACTTCACCTTCCGATGCAAATAAGTTGGGCAAGGTTTTTGTTGTAGGAAAAATTGCAGGGGGGGGGGGGGGGGGGGGGGGGGTGTTGAGGTAAGAACCCTTTGGGGCGATTAATTAAACTTACCTTTCCATCACCGTAAAATAAATGTTGCTAAACAAATTCAAATATTAGTGTTAGCGCACGCCCAAACAAAAAACTAAAAACAAAAAAAAAAAAGAACAAGAAAAAAAACGAGACGAACGAACACAAAACAAAACACGACGCGTTTTCGACCCTTCTAAGAAATTCTTCAGCAAGATACAAAACAATTAGGACAAATGAATTGACGACAGTCACTTAATTGCATCAATCCTTTTCCACAAGACAGCGACTTAAATGTTTCCTAATCAGGTATTGCTCCTCTTATACTTAACTGAATACCGAAGCACACAACACAACACACACCCACACACCCACACACACACACACAACACACACACACACACACACACCCACACGCCACACCGCGCCCGCTCGCACTTCACACACACAACACACACACACAAACACACAACACGCGAACACTCCCACACACACACACCACACCCACACCACACACACTAAACACCCATACACCCGCCGCGCGTGCAAACAACACCGAATCCCATTATGCATTCTTTAACTGGAAAAGAAAGGCGCAGGGAACAGTAAACAATAACAAGTGGGGTAACTTTGCTCCATAAGAAAAAAGTAACACAGAGTAACTTTTATTCAAAGACTGGCACAGCCTTTTTTTAAAACTGAATAAAGCAACCAAAACAAAGACGAACAATCAAGTATGGGGAAAAACAAGCGCAGGCCAACAACTGACTGTCTTCATATCATGCTGTATTAGTGTGTCTCTATTTGGCGCCAGAACGCAACACACCAGCCGGACTCCCCTGATGATTCCGATCCAGCACGACAGGCCTCCGGAGCAGGCAATACAAATATAACTGCATTCAAAAGGGATTTACGAAGGTTCCCTTTATCAGCTAGTGAAGGGTTTTCATATCTGTAATATATTTCTATAATTCAATTTCCCACTTTCTCCATCTTCAACACACCCCCCACCCCACCCCCACCCTCCTCAAGTCCAAATCTTTGACAAAAGCATTAATAAGAAGCCAGTTGAGTTGTTGCCTGCGCTGTTTTCCCGCACTATTAGATGTTCGTCTATAGCTGTATTTGTCTGACTTTATTCAAGTTTTAAAAGGCATGACCAGTATGAATAAAAAGCAACTCTTTTAGGTTATTTCTTATGGAGCAAAAGTTACCCCACTTGTTTAATGCTTTCTTAAAAGTTTACAGGCTTAGGTAAACAACCGTCCGCCCCCAACCACCAACCCCTACCCCCGTTTCCCTTCACTACCCGATCCAACCCTCCTCCCTTCATACCCCCACACACTACCGCCTTACCCCTCTCTCCCATTCCTCCAGGTGATTCATTCTTACCCCACCCCCCCCCCCCCCCCCCCCGCCCGCGCCGCCTTCCCCCGCGTCCCCCCCAGCTCTCTTCCTTCTCTCCTTAACCTCCTACCCCTTTGTTACACCTGTCTCCTCACCTTCTCTCCATTCCCCAAACTTACACACACACACACACACACACACACACAGAGAGAAGAGGAAGAGAGAAAAGAGAGGAGAGGGGGGGGTGGGAGGAAAGAGTGAGAAGTATAGTGGGAGAGGGGGGGCTATATACGAGGAGATGGATGATTTGTGCAGACATTCGGGGGTGGAAGGGGGGTGGAGTTTGTGGGGTTTGTTTTTGGGTGTGTTGGTTGGTAACAAGAACTTAATCGGGTTACTTATCTGACACGCCAGCAGTCCCTAGCATATTTAATTTATACGTTTGGTGGTATCGTTACCGTTCTTGGAAGCAGTTTCAACTCTCACACACCACACACTCTCACACACACACTCACAAACACACTACTCTCACCCCCCATCCTCACACCACCAAGCCTACACGAGCTCGCGTTCCTACCACCCACCTACCTTCCCATTCCCCGTCAATCCCTCCGCTCACCCCTTTAATTCCCTCCCTTGCTCAATGGAAGTCCGAATGGCGAACAAAACACACTTTTCAACGACGGGGTCATTACCATTAACAAAGAAGAAGAAGATTAAGAAGAGAGGAAGAAGAAGAAGAAGAAGAAGAAGAGAGGAGGAGGAGGAGGAGAGGAAGAAGAAGAAGAAGAAGAAGAAGAAGAAGAAGAAGAAGAAGAAGAAGATGATGATTTTGAGGAGGAGGAAAAAGAAGAAGAAGAAGAAGAAGAAGAGGAGGAGGAAGAAGAAGAAGAAGAAGATGTGATGATTTAGAGGAGGAGAATGAATGAATGAATGAATGAATCTTTAATGGGTTGAGAATTAGGCTCATTGAAGGCCTTTTTACAATTCTGCCCAACAATAACTACAATTTAAAAAGTAAGGTAACATCGAATTTACAAATAACATCAATATAACGATTTCATGCTTAAAATCTCTCTCTCTCTCTCTCTCTCTCCTCTCCTCTCTCTCTCTCTCTCTCTCTCTCTCTCTCTCTCTCTCTGTCTGTCCCCTCTCTCTCAAGAAGAAGAAGAAGAAGACGAAGAAGAAGAAGAAGAAGAAGAAGAAGAAAAAGAAGAAAAAAAGCCTCCCTATCATCGATTTTGCAAATAATAACTAAAAGGCACATAACGTCATAAATAGCGAGGGAACACTTTAAAAAAAATTCTTTTTAACAACAACAACAACAAAAGCACTCACCTTAGCTTGGAAGTAGCACTCATATCATACAAGAAGTAGTGACTCATATTACGGAAGCAGCACTCATTGAAGAAACACGCATGTCATGAAAGATGCATTCATATTATTCCATTACGGAAGTAGCTCCTCACTCATTGAAGACTGAAGCGCTCATATGACGGAAGAAGCGCTCATATGACGGAAGAAGCACTCATATGACCGAAGAAGCTCTCATATTACTGAAAAAGTACTCATATCAGAGAAGAATCACTCATAAAATGAAGATGCACTCATGAAAAAATCAGTAATCAAGGCAGATGAATATTTCGGAAGAAGCACTCGTATTATTGAAAAATCACTCATGGTATAAAGGAGGCTCTGGAATCATGAATGAAGCACTCCTTATTGTGGAAGAATCACTTATATAATGGAAATGGATCTGTACTAAAAACAAAACTTAGTTGTTCCCATTGCTGTTTGTGAAAGATGCAATATTTTGTGTTTCAACGTTGTCGTTTGAATCCTATCTCTCCTTCTTCCCTTCCCCATCCCCTCCCTCCCTCCCCAATCCCCCCAATCCATTCCCCATCCTCAAAGCGACTGAGGAAATCAGGTGTTCACCTGCACTTGTTTTCTCCATCATATATTTATTTCCTTGCTAGTATGGTCGTTCTTGTTCTGCCTATAAAAAAAAACCCATCAGGGTGAGTCCCGTTACTTAGCGTTTATTATGTTTATTTCGCAGCTCAGTACCTTAACATTTCTTTTCAGGCTTTAGAAGACTGCTTTGCAAAGGCGGAAAATATTTTGCATCATAATTAAGCTCCCATCTCTACATCTTGTTTACTGGCGTTTATGATCTTGCTACCTTTATTTGACCCATCATCATAATAATATCCACAGAGCGTCAGCACGCACCAGTGTCAATAATCATTTTCACATGAAAATGACTGTTTACAACGTCAAATCGGCTTCCTAGGCAATCATTACACGATGCTGAATTAATCTGCGAGTGATTCCCCATAGATTGTACACCTTTCCCACAGTTTTGCGTAACCTTAGTGTCCAGTCGCAATAACGCGCGCGCCGCCAAGCACGTTCACGTCTGCTGCCCGTCGGCTATTTTCCTGTCAACAACGTGTGTAGCAGGTAGCGGAGGGGGCTACGTGCCACGATGGTTTAAATTATCTCCCTTCAAGGTCCTGGTGTGATGTCACTCTGTGCTAAAAATAGGCGAAGGGACGCCGCGTGGGACTATAAACTGAACGCGTTTCAGTCGTGCAGGAAACTTCGTTAGAACTGGTGTGAGAAGTGAAATTGGGACAAGGATTTAAACCATTATTTCAGTGTGCATCACTTCTGTCTCCGCAAATTTGTGGTTGACGGTGAGCTAATTTTGTTTTTTCAACTCATGAGTGTAGTTTAGTAAAAAATCTAGACGAAATTAAGCATAATCCAATAATTTGATATTAGGCAGAAGAAAAAAAAAAAAAGGGGAGGGGGGGGGGGGGGGGTATTGGTCCTTTCAATGATGCATTGCATGTCAGTCTTTGTCCCACTGAATCGACTTTAAGGACTCTCGGCATGAAAGGAAAAGCTTTAATTCCTCTGACTATATGGGATAGATGCCGTGCGTTTTGTTTATTTGAGTGTTGTTGTTGTTACTGCTGTTGTTGTTGTCTTTTCGTTTTGTTTAGAATAGCGGAAATTCAAAATGTGTTTATCGAAGGACAAATGAGGGGGGCGAGACAAAAATAACGAACTGAAAAAAAAGAAGGCGGGAAAAAGAAAACCTCACAGAGAATGCATTATGCGCCCCTTGTTTTGAAACAGACGTTGGAGTAGTGAGCCGCCAGGTGAACATAACAAACAGAACAGCAGTAGTGAGCCGCCAGGTGAACATAACAAACAGAACAGCAGTAGTGAGCCGCCAGGTGAACACAACAAACAGGAGTAGTGAGCCGCCAGGTGAACACAACAAACAGCAGTAGTGAGCCGCCAGGTGAACATAACAAACAGAACAGCAGTAGTGAGCCGCCAGGTGAACACAACAAACAGAACAGCAGTAGTGAGCCGCCAGGTGAACATAACAAATAGAACAGCAGTAGTGAGCCGCCAGGTGAACACAACAAACAGCAGTAGTGAGCCGCCAGGTGAACACAACAAACAGGAGTAGTGAGCCGCCAGGTGAACACAAACAAACAGAACAGCAGTAGTGAGCCGCCAGGTGAACACAACAAACAGGAGTAGTGAGCCGCCAGGTGAACACAACAAACAGAACAGCAGTAGTGAGCCGCCAGGTGAACATAAACAAACAGCCACAGCTGCTGAAGACTGGAACCACTGACGAATCTCTGGCCGACTCTGGTCTGGCACCAAGCAGCTGGTTCTGTTCAAACTCCGGAACTCAAGAATTCCACCCATTGCTGCCAGTGATCGACTCAGTGCTCAGTTTTCAACGTTGTCTCTTTCACCCATTGCTGCCAGTGATCGACTCAGTGCTCAGTTTTCAACGTTGTCTCTTCCACCCATTGCTGCCAGTGATCGACTCAATGCTCAGTTTTCAACGTTGTCTCTTTCACCCATTGCTGCCAGTGATCGACTCAATGCTCAGTTTTCAACGTTGTCTCTTTCACGCATTGCTGCCAGTGATCGACTCAGTGCTCAGTTTTCAACGTTGTCTCTTTCACCCATTGCTGCCAGTGATCGACTCAGTGATCAGTTTTCAACGTTGTCTCTTTCACCCATTGCTGCCAGTGATCGACTCAGTGCTCAGTTTTCAACGTTGTCTCTTTCACCCATTGCTGCCAGTGATCGACTCAGTGCTCAGTTTTCAACGTTGGCTCTTTCACCCATTGCTGCCAGTGATCGACTCAGTGCTCAGTTTTCAACGTTGGCTCTTTCACCCATTGCTGCCAGTGATCGACTCAGTGCTCAGTTTTCAACGTTGTCTCTTTCACCCATTGCTGCCAGTGATCGACTCAGTGCTCAGTTTTCAACGTTGTCTCTTTCACCCATTGCTGCCAGTGATCGACTCAGTGCTCAGTTTTCAACGTTGTCTCTTTCACCCATTGCTGCCAGTGATCGACTCAGTGCTCAGTTTTCAACGTTGTCTCTTTCACCCATTGCTGCCAGTGATCGACTCAGTGCTCAGTTTTCAACGTTGTCTCTTTCTACCCATTGCTGCCAGTGATCGACTCAGTGCTCAGTTTTCAACGTTGTCTCTTTCACCCATTGCTGCCAGTGATCGACTCAGTGCTCAGTTTTCACCCACTTGCTTCAGTGCCAGTGATCGACCAGTGCTCAGTTTTCACCCATTGCTGCCAGTGATCGACTCAGTGCTCAGTTTTCACCCATTGCTGCCAGTGATCGACTCAGTGCTCAGTTTTCAACGTTGTCTCTTTCCATCCCACCATCACCATCACCACCACACCCACCACACACACACACGTTTTTCTATCCTCTTCTTACTCCTGACCCCACCCAAAGTATGTTCATAATAATCGAGGAAGCACCCCCCCCCCCCTTCCCCACTAATTGTTAATTTCTGTTGTTTTGCTCGTCCGTTTCTTTGTTTGTTGTTGTTTAAGACCAGTAGATGGACATTCATTACTTCAGTGTTTATTGTTTTTATCTGGCAGCTCAGTACTTCAACGTTTGTTTTTATGTTTTCGACTCCCGCATGCACTCATTGTGATTAAACTTTGGAACGTATATCATTGTTTTGCCGCGAATTGCATTGTTTCCTCTTTTCAGAGTGTAAAGGATAATTTACACTTTGTGTTCCAATCAGTTTGACCGACTTCCTCCTGATAGATGAAGAAAGAAAGAAAGAAAGAAAAAGAAAGAAAGAAAGAAGAAGAGTGTAAAGGATCATTTACATTCCAATCAGTTTGACTGACTTCCTTCCTGATAATGAGAAAGAAGCAAGAAAGAAAGAAGGAAAGAAAGAAAGAAAGAAGAAAGAAAGAAAGGAAAGAAAGAAGGAAAGAAAGAAAGAAAGAAGAAAGAAAGAAAGAAAGAGAAGAAAGAAAGAAAGAAAAAAGAAAGAAAGAAAGAAAGAAGAAAGAAAGAAGAAAGAAATGAAAGAAAGAAAGAAAGAAAGAAAGAAAGAAAGAAAGGAAAGAAAAAGAAAGAAAGAAGAAAAAGAAGAAAGAAAGAAAGAAGGAAAGAAAGAAGGAAAGAAAGAAAGAAAGAAGGAAAGAAAGAAAGAAGGAAAGAAGAAGAAAGAAGAAGAAAGAAAGAAGAAAGAAAGAAGAAAGAAAGGAAGGAAAGAAAGAAAGAAAGAAGGAAAGAAAGAAAGAAAAGAAAGAAAGAAAGAAAGAAAAGAAGAAAGAGAAAAAGAAAGAAAGAAAGAAGAGAAAGAAAGAAAGAAAGAAAGAAAGAAAGGAAAGAAAGGAAGGAAAGAAAGAAAGGAAAGAAAGAAGGAAAGAAAGAAGGAAAGAAAGAAAGAAAGAAATGAAAGAAAGAAGGAAAGAAAGAAGGAAAGAAAGAAAGAAAGAAAGAAAGAAGGAAAGAAAGAAGGAAAGAAAGAAAGAAAGAAAGAAGGAAAGAAAGAAAGAAAAGAAAGAAAGAAAGAAGGAAAGAAGGAAGGAAAGGAACAAACAAACAACAGGCACATGGACGTTATGTTTTGTTTGGTTTTCCCCCGTGCCATCATCAGTATAACCAATCGCAAGAACGATAGCTTGTTATCACAATGTCATACTAGGGTCGGAAATGGAAGAAAAGAAGAGAACAAGTTTGGGAGTTGACGGTTTTGGGACCACTTCACGTCCCTCTCTCTTTGTCTCACAAAGGCCTTCTGCCACACCCATCCACCATCCCCTCCCCTTCTCGCTCCCTCTCTCTCTCAAAATAAATAAATAGGTAGATGGATAAATAAATACTTTTTTATTTTAATCTACGAGATTCCAATATAAATACTTTTTTTTAATCTACGAGATTCCAATGGCAAGAATAACAATATAAACAAAGAGCACAATAAAACGGAAAAGCACAGAACAAGACAAAACAAAACAAAACAACAACCAAAAACAAACAAACAAAGAACCTAAAACAAAACAAAACAAATAAAAACAAACAAACAAACAAGCACGAACAGACTTGAGGGTAGTTTAACATTTGTTTATAATACAGCTCGTGTTTAATGGGGCATGCGTTGGGGGTATGCCTTGAAAGAAACATATTGGGGTATATCGGATATTCATGTGGACCTTACTTTGATAAACCGTGCGTGGGCTTTTGATGCTCGCGTGTTTGCTTGGGATTGGGGTGGTGGTGGTTGTAGACAGAATGTGTGGTTGCGCGTGTCACGTGGGATTGGGGTGGTGGGGTAGTAGACAGAATGTGTGGTTGCGCGTGTCACGTGGTGGTGGTAGTACATAGAATGTGTGGTTGCGCGTGTCATGTGCTCCACATGCTGTGGTACAGGAATGGATGAAGGGGGAGAGGGGGTAAAGAGTGGTAGTATGTCTGTCTGTCCGTTGATCGGTGGAATTGGTGTCTAGTCTCCCCCCCCCCCCCACTCCCCCCAGTTCCCTGTTCTATTCTTAAATCATTAGCATATTTATGTAATATATGCCTTTTATTGTTACTTACCCCCTTCTTTTCCATCATCATCATCACCATCGTTATTGTTATTGTCATTATTATTATTATTATTACTACTATATTATTATTATTACTGCTACTACTATTATTATTATTATTATTATTATTATTATTATTATTATCATTCTCAACCCAGTAAGTTTGGTATCCATCACTGTTAGTTTGGTCTTGAGCACAATCATCAGCAGCAGCATTGTTGTTGTTGTTGCTGCTGCTGTTGTTGTTGTAGTTGCCTCTATTGTTGCTGTTGCTGTTTTCGTTAATTATTACTACCATTATCATCATCATTATTATTATCATTATCACTATATTATTATCATTTTTATTATTGAATTATTATATTATTATCAGTATCATTATTTTGTATTGTTATTAGTATCATCATTATCATTGTAAATGTTGGTGGTGTTGTTGTTGTTGTTGTCGTCGTCGTCATCATCATCATCATCACCGTCGTCGTCGTCGTTGCTGTTGTTGATGTCACTGTTGTTGTTGCCTAATGTTAACTATAGCATCTTCTGAACAGCCGTTCCACACAAATAATCAAAGGCGCACGCGAACCACCCCCCCCCCCCCCACACACACACACGCACACACACCTTTCAATTGTGCATGCATCGCCATTTAAAGTGCACGAGGGCATTTGGAAAACTGCCCAGACCGCAAGGAGTCTGAATTCAGTATCTTAAAACAAGAAAATCAATACAACAGCAACAGCAACACACACACACACACACACACACACACACACACACACACACACACACACACATGCGCGCGCATACACACACACACACACACACACACACACACACACACACACACACAGAGAGAGAGAGAGAGAGAGAGAGAGAGAGAGAGAGAGAGAGAACGCATCAAAACCAAACAGCAAACAAACAAAAAGAAAAGTCAAGGGTGAAGCACACAAAAATATATACTAAAAATCTTACTACATGTGCTTTGATTCATCTAATTTAACACGTCATGACCAAATACACAGTTCGATACTGTGAGTGAGTTCATTAATTTAGAGTCTGTTCACACATGGTGTTCGATACTGTCCGTGGCTGTTCGTGCGAAGTTTTATAACGAGGGATGGGATGGGGTGCAGGGCAGAGAGAGAGAGAGAGAGAGAGAGAGAGAGAGAGAGAGAGAGAGAGAGAGAGAGAGAGAGTGTGTGTGTGTGTGTGTGTGTGTGTGTGTTGTGTGTGTGTGTGTGTGTGTGTGAGTGTGTGTGATGAGAGAGAGAGAGTGTGTGTGTGTATGTGTGTGTGTGTGTGTGTGTGTGTGTGTGTGAGAGAGAGAGAGAGAGAGAGAGAGAGAGAGAGAGAGAGAGAGAGAGAGAGAGAGAGAGAGAGAAAGCATGAGTCTGGCGTGTCGGATGAGGAACCAGATGAGTGGCATGCTGGTAGCAGGATGAGGAAACCCGGGAGCGCTGTCTTCCAAACTATCCAACAGCCTGTGAGAGGTGCGTGCATAATGTTGACTTTCTCTCTCATGACTGTCTGTGTTCTCTGACAGATTCCACCAGAGGTGCGTGCATAATGTTGACTTTCTCTCTCATGACTGTCTGTGTTCTCTGACTGTCTGTGTTCTCTGACAGATTCCACCAGAGGTGCGTGCATAATGTTGACTTTCTCTCTCATGACTGTCTGTGTTCTCTGACTGTCTGTGTTCTCTGACAGATTCCACCAAAGGTGCGTGCATAATGTTGACTTTCTCTCTCATGACTGTCTGTGTTCTCTGACAGATTCCACCAGAGGTGCGTGCATAATGTTGACTTTCTCTCTCATGACTGTCTGTGTTCTCTGACAGATTCCACCAGAGGTGCGTGCATAATGTTGACTTTCTCTCTCATGACTGTCTGTGTTCTCTGACTGTCTGTGTTCTCTGACAGATTCACCAAAGGTGCGTGCATAATGTTGACTTTCTCTCTATGACTGTCTGTGTTCTCTGACAGATTCCACCAGAGGTGCGTGCATAATGTTGACTTTCTCTCTCATGACTGTCTGTGTTCTCTGACTGTCTGTGTTCTCTGACAGATTCCACCAAAGGTGCGTGCATAATGTTGACTTTCTCTCTCATGACTGTCTGTGTTCTCTGACAGATTCCACCAAAGGTGCGTGCATAATGTTGACTTTCTCTCTCATGACTGTCTGTGTTCTCTGACAGATTCCACCAGAGGTGCGTGCATAATGTTGACTTTCTCTCTCATGACTGTCTGTGTTCTCTGACTGTCTGTGTTCTCTGACAGATTCCACCAGAGGTGCGTGCATAATGTTGACTTTCTCTCTCATGACTGTCTGTGTTCTCTGACTGTCTGTGTTCTCTGACAGATTCCACCAAAGGTGCGTGCATAATGTTGACTTTCTCTCTCATGACTGTCTGTGTTCTCTGACAGATTCCACCAGAGGTGCGTGCATAATGTTGACTTTCTCTCTCATGACTGTCTGTGTTCTCTGACTGTCTGTGTTCTCTGACTGTCTGTGTTCTCTGACTGTCTGTGTTCTCTGACAGATTCCACCAGCATCCTACAAAATGTCCTCATGTAGATCCCTCATTATGTGCTATGACGTCAGTGCCGGTAAAAAAGACTGGCTCCTATCCTTTAAACTCTGAGGGGAACGACAATAAGAGGCACGTGGTCAAAGGGTTAATTAAAGCGTTTGCGTGCGGTGCAGACGGCCATGGGGTTCGAACCACTCGTGGGATCGTTGTTTTTTTCTTTTATTTTCTTTTTCTTTCTTTCTTTCTTTCTTTCCTTCTTTCTTTCTCTCTTTCTTTCTTTTTTTCTTTTTCTTTCTTTCTTTCCTTCTCTTTCTTTCTTCCTTTCTTTCTTTCTTTCTTTCTTTCTTTCTTTCTCTTTCTTTCTTCTTTCTTTCCTTCTTTCCTTCTTTCTTTCTTTCTCTCTTTCTTTCTTTTTCTTTCTTTCTTTTTTTTGGTTGGCTTGAAAACTCTCTCCGTCCACCGACCAGTACGGATAGCTTGATTCAGGCCAGGAAAGGTTAAGCTGCGGAAGGAGGGGGATGTGCTCTGCTCTGCTTTCTCTAATGCCGTGGCCTGAACACACACAGCGAAACTCTCAGGTCACCGCCCCTTACAGCCATTAAGCTATCATCCTATAACCTTATAAATGTTACATTGTTTAACAATAAGGGTATAACAGTGAGAACATCTCTAGCACTAGGCTGCCATGTTGCGGAAGCTCGGAAGCGACTTAATTAATTATCTCTGTGATTTATGTTTCTTGCGTATGAATCAGCTGTTTTTGATGCTAACCGTGCAGGATTTCGTCGTCGTCGCTGTCGTTGTCGTTGTTTGTTGTTGTTGTTGTGTTTTGGTTGTTATTGGTGGTGTATTCATCCCTGGTATATGGCTTTGAAAATCTTGCAGGAGTATGAACAAGATGAGAGTAAAAAGGTGAGAGAACAGATAAATGTCTGTTCAACCCCACTTGCTCAACCACCGAGTTTTTGGGCGAAAGTGGCCTAAAGCCGCCTTTTCCTGTGGCGGAAGAGAGAGAGAGAGAGAATCACCGGCAGACAGACAGACAGACAGAGAAGAGAGAGACAGAGAGAGACAGACAGACAGACAGAGAGGCGGGCAGACACACACACACACGCAAGCGCATATTACTGTTCTCTGGCAAGTAAGACGTCAATAACCAAAAAATAACGATTATCTACAAACAAACATACTGTGCAGGGTTATCCTTTTTAATACTAATTTACTAAACTTTTCAGATTTTAGTTTTTGTTTAATCCTATGTTTTTCTTGGTCGTTTTCAATAACATCATTTTCGCGCAAACATTCTTCAAATGAGTCTTTGTCTTTCATGTGAAATAGAACTACAGTCTTTAACTGTTCTCTAAAGTCTTTTAAAACCGAGTTATATTTCTGGCATAAAATCCACACACTTATCCCAGCATGTCTTTCCGCTGAAAGCTAGTTTCGACAAAGTGTTTCTCTTTTTAACTAGGTCTCTTTCTGCTGAACAGTCATCTATAATAAATAGTGTTTGCGTTCCTTCAAACAGTCTATAAAACTGTTCTAAACACTCACTCAGTTTATTGCTAGGATCAACTAAATATATGTCATCATCTGTCCATATAAACCTTCTATTTTGATATGCTTTGTTCCATTTAAGTGTTGGGCAGAAAATCCATATGATCAAAATTATACGATAACTGTTTGTAACAGGTTGAGGTAAATATTTTTATGTCCACAC
>CM031615.1:2696671-2699171 GCA_018398815.1 Conus ventricosus
CTAAACAGTATGTGCTTGAGTGGGTGAATGGGGAAAAAAAAAATATATATATATAAATGCTTCTCAAAATGAGCCTTCAGCAAGCTTATATTCTCCAAGGGGGAGAGAGACATCCTCCAATAGGGAGGGAAACTCACTAACATATAACTCCTGGTCATATACCGATATTTCGAAACTTGGTGGTTTCTCCTCAGTGACCGCGGAAAGTGGTAATTTGACTCCTCTGCCTTTTCAGTTTTAAGAAGAATGCAATCCCAGAAAGGTGGTGTGCAATACCGTAGTATGTTTGTTGAGTTTTCAAAAAACCAACCAAAGGTGCCATCTAAGAAGCAAAAGAAAATCATAAAAGAGCAAACAAGCTACATTTTCTTGTGAAAAGTAGAAATATAAAAAGATATCCTCTAAGACACAAGTGCTGAGGGCAAGTTCTTGGAATGAATCCGCAAGGGACTAAAATACAACAAACTTTTGGTTGGTTTTTTGAAAACTCAACAAACATACTACGGTATTGCACACCAACCTTTTCTGGGATTGCATTTCTTAAAAACTGAAAAGGCAGAGGAGTCAAATTACCACTTTCCGCGGTCACTGAGGAGAAACCACCAAGTTTCGAAATATCGGTATATGACCAGGAGTTATATGTTAGTGAGTTTCCCTCCCTATTGGAGGATGTCTCTCTCCCCTTGGAGAATATAAGCTTGCTGAAGGCTCATTTTGAGAAGCATTTATATATATATATTTTTTTCCCCATTCACCATCAAGCACATACTGTTAGTTAGGCAGAATCATCTACCACTGCAGATATGAATGCGTATCTCCCCTATTTCTTCAATCTAAGACATAAGAGCAAGCTTTGTTTATAATTCAATATTTCTTGCAGTCATTGCAACACCAAGCTGCTCTGTAAGTTGCTGGAACGGTGCGGTACTTATCCTTGGAATTTATTAGTTTGTTGTATTTTAGTCCCTTGCGGATTCTTTCCAAGAACTTGCCCTCACACTTGTGTCTTAGAGGATATCTTTTATATTTTCTACTTTTCACAAGAAAATGTAGCTTGTTTTGCTCTTTTATGATTTTCTTTGCTTCTTAGATGGCACCTTTGGTTGGTTTTTTGAAAACTCAACAACATACTACGGTATTGCACACCAACCTTTTCTGGGGTTGCATTTTCTTAAAACTGAAAAGGCAGAGGAGTCAAATTACCACTTTCCGCGGTCACTGAGAGAGAAACCACCAAGTTTCGAAATATCGGTATATGACCAGGAGTTATATGTTAGTGAGTTTCCCTCCCTATTGGAGGATGTCCCCTCCCCCTTGGAGAATATAAGCTTGCTGAAGGTCATTTTTGAGAAGCATTTATATATATATATTTTTTTCCCCATTCACCACTCAAGCACATACTGTTAGTTAGGCAGAATCATCTACCACTGCAGATATGAATGCGTATCTCCCCTATTTCTTCAATCTAAGACATAAGAGGGAAGCTTTGTTTATAATTCAATATTTCTTGCAGTCATTGCAACACCAAGCTGCTCTGTAAGTTGCTGGAACGGTGCGGTACTTATCCTTGGAATTTATTAGTTTGTTGTATTTTAGTCCCTTGCGGATTCATTCCAAGAACTTGCCCTCAGCACTTGTGTCTTAGAGGATATCTTTTATATTTTCTACTTTTCACAAGGAAAATGTAGCTTGTTTTGCTCTTTTATGATTTTCTTTTGCTTCTTAGATGGCACCTTTGGTTGGTTTTTGAAAACTCAACAAACATACTACGGTATTGCACACCAACCTTTTCTGGGATTGCATTCTTCTTAAAAATGAAAAGGCAGAGGAGTCAAATTACCACTTTCCGCGGTCACTGAGGAGAAACCACCAAGTTTCGAAATATCGGTATATGACCAGGAGTTATATGTTAGTGAGTTTCCCTCCCTATTGGAGGATGTCTCTCTCCCCCTTGGAGAATATAAGCTTGCTGAAGGCTCATTTTGAGAAGCATTTTTATATATTATATTTTTTTCCCCCATTCACCCACTCAAGCACATACTGTTAGTTAGGCAGAATCATCTACCACTGCAGATATGAATGCGTATCTCCCCCTATTTCTTCAATCTAAGACATAAGAGCAAGCTTTGTTTATAATTCAATATTTCTTGCAGTCATTGCAACACCAAGCTGCTCTGTAAGTTGCTGGAACGGTGCGGTACTATCCTTGGAATTTATTAGTTTGTTGTATATATATATATATATATTATTTTGGACTTTCATCCAGCAAAACAAATCGACATGTTTCAAGAATAATGTCTAGATGGTGGGGTGTATCCTACAGGCCAATACCTCCGCTCTGGCTGCGGCACCGCCCACTGTGCCCCCTGCCCCTTCGGCACCCCAGCTGTCAGGGTATGGGTGACGGGAAGAACGAGTACGGGGAAAGGAGGGCACCCCAGCTGTCAGGGTATGGGTGACGGGAAGAACGGGTACCGGGGAAAGGAGGGCACCCGAGCTG
>CM031615.1:2704171-2707775 GCA_018398815.1 Conus ventricosus
GAGGCAGACAGACAGACAAACAGACAGACAACAGAAACAGAGAGACATCGTCATCATGATCACAAAATGACTGACTTGATATTGTAGTGTACCGTATAGTTTTGCACTGTGCTGTCTTTGATTGTGTTAAACAGTATTCCGCTGTGTTGTATTAAATTGATTGTGTTAAACAGTATTCCGCTGTGTTGTATTAAATTGATTGTGTTAAACAGTATTCCGCTGTGTTGTATTAAATTGCATGCCATTGCATTGCATCGTGTTCCATTGCTTGTTATCGTTGTGTACCGTGCTGTGTTTTACTGTATTGTATTCTCTCGTTGTCTATTGTCTTCATTTTATTGTAACGTAGTTACATTCTATTGTTTTGCGTTACTCAGGTTGATGTTCCTGTTAACAGTTCTTCGCCAAAAAGCTCCCATCCTTTTTCCTCTCCCCACCCCCGCCCACCCCCCATCCCTCATCTTTTCCCTCCCTGTCTGCCAGTGTGTTTTGTTTTGATTTTCGTTGTGCAGCACCGCATCCTTACAGCAGTCCTAAACACCGCATCCTTACAGCAGTCCTAAACACCGCATCCTTACAGCAGTCCTAAACACCGCATCCTTACAGCAGTCCTAAACACCGCATCCTTACAGCAGTCCTAAACAGAGCATGTTGCTCATTAGCTGATTAATCACCAATTTGTGTTTTGGAATTAGAGTACTGAGTCTGGAATCCAGCACAAAGAAAGGATACTTTAACAAAGAAAAAAATACGACTTCAGTCATGCGTCCTCCCCCATCTGATGAATGAACACACACCATGGTGTCCTCTGCTTTACACGCGTTCAATGAGATGTCCGCATATCCGTGGTCACCATGAGAGAGAGAGAGAGAGAGAGAGAGAGAGAGAGAGAGAGAGAGAGAGGAGAGAGAGGAGAGTGTGTGTGTGTGTGTGTGTGTGTGGTGTGGTTGTGTGTGTGTGTGTGTGTGTGTGTGGTGTAGTGTGTAAGTATCGGTGTGTGCGTGCACAAATGAAAAACTGAAAATAATTAAGTCATTTGTTACATCCATGTTGTTTCCTTTGTACAGCTACACATTATCAGAGTGAGTGTGCCAGTACACCACACATTAGAACATAACAAACCCAGACACTTTGCATCAAACGCCAAAACATTAAAATCAGCAAAAATAGTCCATGTATAAGAGCCCCATACAGACTATGCATGGTGTGTAAGAGACTGGTTGAAAGAGAAAAAAAAAGAGAAAAAAAACCTAGTCTAGTAGCGGAAAATGTTTGTTTTTTTCAGCTTTTTTGTTTTATTGGCAGATGAAGAGGACAGTGTAAAACACCAAAAAATGAAGAGGTGGATGTTGGCCTTAGGGAAAAAAGAAGAAAAGAACAAAACAAAAAACAAAAAACAAAAGGAAAAAAAAAATCTCCACCTTAGGTGCTCCATTGATCCGATAACTGATGCCACGCACACAAAAAAAAACAACAAAAAAAAACCAACAATAATGGCCCAGTGCGGAGCCAGCGTGGGACCGTTCCCACACGAAGGACGCCACCAGTCCCTCCAGCAACAGTTCCCATGAACCTTCGTCATCGACATGAACCACCAAGCACAGACATGGAGAGAAAATCCACACAAAAGTCACCATGGCAGCAGGGCATTAAAGCTTTCAGAATTTTTTTTTTTGGGGGGGGAGGGGGGGGGTTGTTATTAATTTTCATTCTGATCAGTACGGATAAAGATGATGAAGTTGATGCTATGGAGATCCATTCTGATCGGAGACTATTTGACAAGGCGGTACTTTGTGCTTGCTTTCACAATATCTCCTGGTGTCCGTCCACCAGGCCTGAGAGATTACAGACACCTGCAGTGTTCGCCAGGAAGTTTGAGCAGCGCCCTCAGAGACGCCTCCGTTGAATGGATGAAACTGGACTGCGTGTCCATTCTCGAGCCCTCAGAGACGCCTCCGTTGAATGGATGAAACTGGACTGCGTGTCCATTCTCGAGCCCTCAGAGACGCCCGCTTTGAATGATGAAACTGGACTGCGTGTCCATTCTCGAGCCCTCAGAGACGCCTCCGTTGAATGGATGAAACTGGACTGCGTGTCCATTCTCGAGCCCTCAGAGACGCCTCCGTTGAATGGATGAAACTGACTGCGTGTCCATTCTCGAGCCCTCAGAGACGCCTCCGTTGAATGGATGAAACTGGACTGCATGTCCATTCTCGAGCCCTCAGCAAAGTCAACCCTCCGGGAAAGACCCAGTCGGGTCTGCAAAAAAAAAAAAAAAAAAAAAAGAAAAAAAAGCCCCATAAAGAAATAGAAATCGAACCTACGACTTAGCAGCGCGAATCCGTGACGGTAACCACTACACCACAACGGCTGGCTAACAAGAAACAATTTCCATTATTATTGCACCACTCCTATCTCGCCCCCCCCCCCCCCCCCCCTCACATCCACCTCTAACCCTTCCCACTCACGCTACCGCTCCCTCCTTCAACTAAGTTGGCTTAAAACAGGACGTAATGGCCAGTATATGACAATATCCTCAAGAGTGCTACAACGCAAATAACACCACATATCACTGCCATCATAATCTGTCAACACTCGCTCGACATTGTACATCCGTTTGACTGACATATGTGACTGGGCTGGAAAAACATGATCTTCGTAGTGTATATCCGCCATTCCCTGATAAGCTAAACCCGGAGAGTCTCTTGTGTCATGTTTCATCGGGTTTACCTGTTCCGGAACTGACACACGAAATCAGTCCTGCCACATCAAGCATGTGTTTGAAAGCAATCTGTGCTTAGGATAGGCCGTAAAAAAAACCAAGTCGTCTTTCGCAAACATCACTCTGAGAGTATACCCGCTGTCCCGTTTTATACCTTTATACGCATCGCGCGCCATGCAATATCATAACGTCACTGTCACGGACAAAAAAATAAACAACCAAAGTCGTGGTCCAGGTTGTGTGGACATAAGCTCAAACTCAAATATTCTGAGCGCCAGGTAGACGGGCCCATGTGTCGGGTCCAGCCAATTAAGCATAGCGGAGAGGCTCCCACGGAGACAGTCTGTCCAGCCAGACGGACTAAGTAGCTGACCGACGCCTCGATGGTCATACGAGTCTCAACGCCCGGATCAGACTCATCCAGCCAATTTGGGCACAGCGAGGAGGCTAATCCTAATCCTCCACGGAGACGGTCCGGTCCACCCAGACAGACTAAGTAGCTTGACCGACGCCTCGATGTCTTGTCAGACGAGTCTCGACGCCTGGATCAGACTCATCCGGCCAATTTGTGGACCGGTGTCCACAATTAGGTCGACGTCACCGAAAAGGGAGAGGGAGAAGGTAGTGTGTGGTGGGGGTGAAATCAAGCTAATCAATTAAATGACCACCACAGAGAGTAAGGCGTGTAGGCGTGACTGTCATGATTTGAATATCCAAGAATTAGGAGAAACTCGGTACGAGGCGTAAGAATACGACCAATGGTACCACGCCTGGACACGAGGTAGAAAGTAATGCGTAGTGAGAGAAGGAAAACGAACGAGAGAGAGAGACAGGAAGAGTTCGGGTGTACTCGCGGAGAGAAAGCAAGGAACAGTGGAGGAG
>CM031615.1:2718213-2728213 GCA_018398815.1 Conus ventricosus
CAAGAGAAAACGCTGTCATCAGGTCTCAGCAGTCACGCTGCAGACATTTCACACAAGCAATCGTCGCTATTTAGAGACTCATGATGCTTGAGCTGTGATAAATAGATTATTGACTAAGATGAGAGAGTTGAAGAAGAGGGTCTCGTGGCTACGACTTAGCAGATGTCTGACCTGCGCATTAGCCCAACATGCTGGTCAGACTTTGGGTACCTACTTAACATTGTCTTTACCATTATTATCATTGTATGTGTGAGTGGTACATACAATTATGTGTGTATGTGTGGGTGCATGGGTGCATGGGCACAGAGCCTTGAGGATATATATTTTATATATATATATATGTGTGTGTGTGTGTGTGTGTGTGTGTGTGTGTGTGTGTGTGTGTGTGTTTGTGTGTGTGTGTGTGTGTGTGTGTGTGTGTGTGTTGTGTGTGTTTGAGTGTGTGTGTGTGTGTGTGTGTGTGTGTGTGTGTGTGTGTGTGTGTGTGTGTGTGTGTGTGTGTGAGAGAGAGAGAGAGAGAGAGAGAGAGAGAGAGAGAGAGAGAGAGAGAGAGAGAGAGAGAGAGAGAGAGAGAGAGTCAGTGTCTGTGTCTGTGTGATTGTCATGTGAATGAGAAAAGTGTTATGTGAATGGAAAAATTTCATGTCAAAGAAAAGAGTGTTAAGAGATTTTGTAATTTTTGCAATTGTGGAATGGAACTTTCGGTTTTGATGTTTTTTGTATTCATGGAGTGCAACCGCCAGTGATGTGGAAGAGAAGGACGCTGAGTGGATTTTGAAGTGTGTTCACCCAATGTGAGGAAGGGTGGAAGGCTATTGTTACTTCAGAGGAGCTCTGGACACAGATATAGGAGGATGTCTGATTGTAACCTCGTTGGGTTTAACATAGTTAGGACTAGGATTGTCCTATGCAACCCTGGGTTGGGTGTGCTGTATGATTGGACTGGTTTGTCCGTTGCAACCCTGGTTTGGGTGTGCTTAACCCTTGGTGGGTGTAATATGCCTGGCGTGGCAAGTTCACTCGAGTATAGAGTGTAGATGTAGACTGGAAGTCTACTAGGGTAGGCTTGTCGCTTATTCCCTAGAAGGTGAGTACCAGTTGCGGTTGTAAACTGGTTAAAGCAATTATAGTAAAGGTGTAATTGTAATGACAACAGAAGTTTGATAATTATAAAGATTTGATGATATTGCGCCATTTGGGAAAAAGAGAAAGATGAACGTTGAACGCGAAAAGAAAGAATTGAAAAATAAATAAATAAAATATTGTTGTATAAAGATTTCTTTCTGTACCCCAACTGTAGGTAGGAATAGGTTGGCGGAACAAGACTCATGTGAGTATTCTATATTGATTTTGGAGTGAATGTGAAAGGAGTTAAAAATAAAATACTTTTTAGAGGTTAACCCTGGACCTAGGTTTCGTTACAGAATCCCTCAGCGTCCAATGGTGGTCCAGACTTGGGGTGTACCAGTCTAGTGAGGGTCCAGGCTGTGGTGGTCCAGAGGTGGTCCAGACTTGGGGTGTACCAGTCTAGTGAGGGTCCAGGCTGTGGTGGTCCAGAGGTGGTCCAGTGGTGGTCCAGAGGTGGTCCAGACTTGGGGTGTACCAGTCTAGGGAGGGTCCAGGCTGTGGTGGTCCAGAGGTGGTACATCTAAGTGCATGAAAGCTCCTCGACAAGTCAAGAAGATGACTTGTCTTTATTGCCATTATATAATATAAAAAGAACTGATCTTCTTCTTCCGTTAGGCGGCCAACATCGTTATGTCGATGATTATGTCGCACTAAGGGAGGTTGCATTTGTAGCGCAGTAGTGAGGGACTCAGTAAAATAGGGGGAGGGGGGGGGTGTATTTGAACAGGAGGCAGTAACTAGCATGGTCGGGTGGGAGGTGGTGGAGAGGGGGGTGTAGGGAGGACTTGCAGTTTGGTGTTTACAGGTGAGAGGCAAGCCTGGACTTGAAAGAGTCCAGCGACTTGGCCATCACGACCCTCTGAGGCAGTCTGTTCCATTCCGGGATAGTCCTTGGAAAGAATGACATCTGCCGGTATTTGGTTCTATGGGAAGGGATGTCGTAGCAGAGGGAGTTGTTTTTCCTGGAGCTCAGCCTGCTGCTGGTTGGCTTTGGCAGGTAGATGGAGTTGATGGAGATGTGCCCATGATGGTATTTGAAGAACATCTCCAGGCGAGCTCTCTGTCGTCGCTGTTGGAGTGTGGGCCAGTCGAGGGATTCTAGGATGGAGTCAACGCATGAAGTTTGGTGGTAGGAGTTTGAGACCCATCTTGCTGCTTGATATTGTAGCATGTGTGTGAGTGTGTTTGATTTTTTTTTTATAAAACTTTGAATATTGTATTATTGTTTGTATGTGGGGAATTATCTTGTAAAGAGAAGAAATAATTGTTGGAAAACGCAGTGAAGTGAAAAGAAGAATTAAGGCCCTTTTCTTTACTGCGTAAAGGGAGCGTTTTATAGAAAACTTGATAGTGCTCCTTTGGGTGAATGGAGTGATTGCGTGTTGCGTACGAAGTAAGCATACTGTGTTTGTGAATGTAAGTGTATGTGCACAAACATGGGTGTGTGACAGTGGTGACCCCGTCTTTGAATTTAGGTTAGAGTTTAATAGGATTTTAGTTTTTCGAGTGAGTACTTCTGCTAAAATATTGTTTTGAACCCCTTTGTAAAAAAAAAAAAAATAGAAGTAAAATTACTCTGCCAAATTAGTTATAAAAATACTATTTTGTTCCCCCCTGCATTGCTGAATAATTGTTATATTTATTCATTTTCATTGGTATTTTCAATTTTGTTTTTCTTTATATTTATGGTGTGGGTCAGTTGTTTATGTAATGTATACTTGTTCTTAGTATTCCCGTCTACGGGTGGTAGTTTCAATGGGTTTGTGTGAGCATACACAACACAATACAATTGCAAATCAGACAAAGGCCTTTTCGAAATTGAAAAGTCTTCGGGTATTGCAAACAACAACAAAAAAAAAAATTCAAAGCAATGCTCACTAGCGAGAATGACATAGAGCTTGATACTTGAAGAAAGGTGGAACGTTTGCTTCGAGGTTATGAAAATGGCACATCGAATGTCTCGAGGTAGGAAAACGGCACATCGAATGTCTCGAGGTATGAAAATGGCACATCGAATGTCTCGAGGTAGGAAAACGGCACATCGAATGTCTCGAGGTATGAAAATGGCACATCGAATGTCTCGAGGTAGGAAAACGGCACATCGAATGTCTCGAGGTATGAAAACGGCACATCGAATGTCTCGAGGTAGGAAACATCGAATGTCACAAATTCGTCTCACGTTCGCACTATGAATGTAGGAAAGGAAAATAGGTCTGGCACCTGCCGCCATGGCGAAGTGGTTAGCGTCGCGGACTCCCGGCTGGGAGGTCGTGGGTACGAATCGCATCAGGGTCATGTGGGTTTTTATGCCCCGACTGGCTCCTACTCACAGTTGAGTTTGCTGCGTACTCAGTTGGGAAGACTGGGACCACACAGTCGAGTTCCATCCACTTAATGGATGCGTTTCTGAGTGTTGCTCAAATTTCCTGACCAACACTGCAGGTGTTGTATCTGTCGGGCCTGGTTGACGCCAGGATATATTATGAAAGGAAGCGTTGAGTACAGCCCCGTCATGTAGTCTCAGACCGAAATAGAAATCCGTAGCATCATCTTAATCATACTCATTCTCATCGATCAGCATTAAAAAAAAAAGTCTCAAATTCTGCGGCCCTTCATGCCCTGTTCTTATGGTGACCTCAATTTCGATGTCCTCTCCACGTCTGTGGCCTTGGCTTGGTTCCGTCGGGGTCACCGGTATCGGCGAGTCCATGGGGCTGTCGTTGGACGGATGTGGTGGCGCCCTCCGGAGGGAGAGCTCACTTGCGCTGGCTCCGTGACTAAACAATTATTGTCGTCAGTAGGGGGCTTAGTAGGTGGTGTCCTGCGTATGTTAGATAAGAACAGGCGCCACTGAACACCACCGAAGTGACTCGGCAGCAGTGCAGTGTCTCCTCCGGTGGGTTGCCTCTTGACGACTTGACATTGACTGCTCCCTGTGGATTGCCGGTGCCGGGGCTGCGGCGGGCCCAACCGGGCTGTGGCTGTGGACGGGGTGTCGGAATGAGCGGCGTGGGTGCACTGCCTCTGAGGTGGCGCAGAGGTTGGGACAGAAAAAAAAAGAAAAAAGAAAATTGGTCTGGCGTATCTGGGGCTAGAATCGCACAGTAGAGCGCCGGACTCGTAAGTGATCCTTGGTTGCCGGTTCGAACCTCCGTTGGGCTGTTTGGGTATGGAGGGGGGGGGGGGGGTCCCCGGTGGCCAGGGGGGGGGGGGGTCCCGGTGGCCGGGGTGGGGGGTCTCCGGTCCCCGGTCCCCGTGGAGGTAACATTTGTTCTGAATCTATTTTCCGAAAGGTTCTTCAAACGAGACTATAAACCGAGGTTCCTTGTGTGAATGTACGCACAACAACCTGCACACATTAAAATCCCATCTCTAACTTTCGGAAGAGAAGGGCAGTCTGGCTGTTGGTGTGGATGACACGTGACACAGAGCATGCAAGAAATTGAAAGAATGCAGAGGGGGAGGGAGGAGGCGAGGAAACTGATGTTGACTAATGACATGGAAAATGACTAAATGTAGCGAAAACGGGTTACTCTTCAGTCGGCTCCACCCAGGTAGGCAGCCTGTTGCGTTAACGAGAGCGTTGACTGTAAATATAAAGCGTCTAGCGCTTGGTTTCAAAGCGAGGATAGACGCTGTGTAAGTACTCTTAATTAACATTGATGATAATAATGACAACTCTAATACTAAAACTAATAATAGGTATGATTCACTCAGTGCTTCGTAGTTTGAAGGCAGACTGGACGTTTGATACTAGTTATGAACATTCCACAGCGAATATTTGCCAGTCCATTGTACTTGAAGTAAAGATTGAAGAGTCTGCAGGTAAGGTGATTGTTTTCTTCTGGATATGAATATGGCACACAGTTCCAGTCAGCTTTGACTGAGCTCCGAATTAAAAAGACTGAAGGTCATTTGACCTTTTTGTTCTTTCTTTCTTTCTTTTTTTTTTCTAGATATTAAAAATGGCACATGAGGTGTCTCGCAATTAACAAAATAATAAAAAGCAAACACCTATGACTTAGTTATAGGCTACATACACTAAAAGTGGAGTAAATGCTCGCTTCTAGCTGGTACAAAATGGCGTATGGAACAGACTTTATCTTACAATCAGAAAGCAGCTTTCATTTAAAAAGAAAAAAAAAGTTTGCTCGTTTTTATTCCTGTCAGATATCCGTTTGTTGCAAAGCTGAAGACCATACATTCGGTCTTCCGTTCGGTCTGCTAGGTGCGAATGTGATGATGTTCCTTTCATAGATAATCTTGGTGTCGTAAGCAACATTCGTTGGGTCATAGGCGTGCAGTTATCTCCTCATGGGAGCAAGAATTATCTTACTTGTTCGTTGTTTATTCTGAAGAGTTCGTTTATAGGATAAATGTCAACATTCACCAGACGATCTCTCAAAAATTGATTTTTTTTAAAACTGGGAAGTGAGGGGAGGGGGAGGGGGTTCAAATGTTGAGGAAAAACATTGTACTTTTATTTAGTGTAGAGATTTATAGTTAGAATGATATCAACATTGCATTCTTTCTGTTAATCATAGCGTTCTTAGATGTAAGAAACAAGTAGGATAACTCAATTTCAATTTAAATCGAGGTCACATTATTTGTTTCTGTTTCGTCCATGTACTTGTCTGACTATATTCAAGATCGAAAAGGCTGTGCCAGGCTGGAATAACTGTTAATTTGTATTTGTTCATTTCTCCAGTTGTTGCTGATGTGTAGATGTGTCCGGTGCAGGGTACACAGGCAAGTTTGGAACATCCTTGGGGGGGGGGGGGGGGATGTTTCCTTGTTTGTTTTGTCTGTTCTGTGCTGTCATGTCTGCTGGGCGATTGTCTGTGCTGTGCTGTCATGTCTGCTGGGCGATTCGGTGTCTGTGCTGTCATGTCTGCTGGGCGATTGTCTGTGCTGTGCTGTCATGTCTGCTGGGCGATTCGGTGTCTGTTCTGTGCTGTCATGTCTGCTGGGCGATTCGGTGTGGTGAGCAGCATTCCTTTGGAGTGATGGACGTGTGTTTGTTTTGTCTGTTCTGTGCTGTCATGTCTGCTGGGCGATTCGATGTCGCAAGCAGCGTTCCTTTGGAGTTATGGACGTGTGGTTGGTTCATCGTGGGAGTCGTGAGCAGCATTCCTTTGGAGTTATGGACGTGTGGTTGGTTCATCGTGGGAATCGTGAGCAGCATTCCTTTGGAGTGATGGGCGTGTGGTTGGTTCATCGTGGGAGTCGTGAGCAGCATTCCTTTGGAGTGATGGGCGTGTGGTTGGTTCATCGTGGGAGTCGTGAGCAGCATTCCTTTGGAGTGATGGGCGTGTGGTTGGTTCATCGTGGGAGTCGTGAGCAGCATTCCTTTGGAGTGATGGGCGTGTGGTTGGTTCATCGTGGGAGTCGTGAGCAGCATTCCTTTGGAGTGATGGGCGTGTGGTTGGTTCATCGTGGGAGTCGTGAGCAGCATTCCTTTGGAGTGATGGGCGTGTGGTTGGTTCATCGTGGGAGTCGTGAGCAGCATTCCTTTGGAGTGATGGGCGTGTGGTTGGTTCATCGTGGGAGTCGTGAGCAGCATTCCTTTGGAGTGATGGGCGTGTGGTTGGTTCATCGTGGGAGTCGTGAGCAGCATTCCTTTGGAGTGATGGACGTGTGGTTGGTTCATCGTGGGAGCAAGAGTTACCCCACTTGTTTGTTATTTGCTGTTTACTGTTCCTGATTCATTTCATATTTACGTTCTCAGAAGTGTTTTGGAGAAGTCACTAAACCCAGTTTAGGAATTGTAAATGTGTGTGCGTGCGTGTGTGTGTGTGTGGGTGATTTTCCAAATTCTGTCATTCTTTCTTTCAAAACCGGTACACACATGAGTGTGTGTGTGTGGATGATTGTCCAAATGTTATCATTCTTTCTTTCAAACCGGTACATACCATGAGTGTGTGTGTGTGGATGATTGTCCAAATGTTATCATTCTTTCTTTCAAACCGGTACACACCATGAGTGTGTGTGTGTGGATGATTGTCCAAATGTTATCATTCTTTCTTTCAAACCGGTACACACCATGAGTGTGTGTGTGTGGATGATTGTCCAAATGTTATCATTCTTTCTTTCAAACCGGTACACACCATGAGTGTGTGTGTGTGTGTGGATGATTGTCCAAATGTGATCATTCTTTGTTTCAAACCGGTACACATCATGAGTGTGTGTGTGTGGATGATTGTCCAAATGTTATCATTCTTTCTTTCAAACCGGTACACACCATGAGTGTGTGTGTGTGGATGATTGTCCAAATGTTATCATTCTTTCTTTCAACCGGTACACACCATGAGTGTGTGTGTGTGGATGATTGTCCAAATGTTATCATTCTTTCTTTCAAACCGGTACATACCATGAGTGTGTGTGGATGATTGTCCAAATGTGATCATTCTTTCTTTCAAACGGTACACACATGAGTGTGTGTGTGTGTGTGGATGATTGTCCAAATGTTATTATTCTTTCTTTCAAACGGTACATACCATGAGTGTGTGTGTGTGGATGATTGTCCAAATGTTATCATTCTTTCTTTCAAACCGGTACATACTATGAGTGTGTGTGTGTGTGGATGATTGTCCAAATGTGATCATTCTTTCTTTCAAACGGTACATACCATGAGTGTGTGTGTGTGGATGATTGTCCAAATGTGATCATTCTTTCTTTCAAACGGTACATACCATGAGTGTGTGTGTGTGGATGATTGTCCAAATGTTATCATTCTTTCTTTCAAACCGGTACACACCATGAGTGTGTGTGTGTGGATGATTGTCCAAATGTTATCATTCTTTCTTTCAAACCGGTACACACCATGAGTGTGTGTGTGTGGATGATTGTCCAAATGTTATCACTCTTTCTTTCAAACCGGTACACACCATGAGTGTGTGTTGGGTCGATGATTTTCCAAATGTTATCATTCTTTCTTTCAAACCGGTGCATACGATGAGTGTGTGTGTGTGGATGATTGTCCAAATGTGATCATTTTCTTTCAAACCGGTACACACCATGAGTGTGTGTGTGTGGATGATTGTCCAAATGTTATTCTTTCTTTCAAAACCGGTACACACCATGAGTGTGTGTGTGTGGATGATTGTCCAAATGTGATCATTCTTTCTTTCAAACCGGTACATACCATGAGTGTGTGTGTGTGGATGATTGTCCAAATGTTATTATTCTTTCATTCAAACCGGTACACACCATGAGTGTGTGTTGGGTCGATGATTTTCCAAATGTTATCATTCTTTCTTTCAAACCGGTACATACCATGAGTGCGTGTGTGTGGATGATTGTCGAATGTTATCATTCTTTCGTTCAAACCGGTACATACCATGAGTGTGTGTGTGTGGATGATTGTCCAAATGTTATCATTCTTTCTTTCAAACTGGTACACACCATGAGTGTGTGTGTGTGGATGATTGTCCAAATGTGATCATTCTTTCTTTCAAACCGGTACATACCATGAGTGTGTGTGTGTGTGTGTGTGTGTGTGTGTGTGTGTGTGGATGATTGTCCAAATGTGATCATTCTTTCTTTCAAACCGGTACACACCATGAGTGTGTGTGTGTGGATGATTGTCCAAATGTGATCATTCTTTCTTTCAAAACGGTGCACACCATGAGTGTGTGTGTGTGGATGATTGTCCAAATGTGATCATTCTTTCTTTCAAACGGTACATACATGAGTGTGTGTGTGTGTGTGTGGATGATTGTCCAAATGTGATCATTCTTTCTTTCAAACCGGTACACACCATGAGTGTGTGTGTGTGGGTGATTGTCCAAATGTGATCATTCTTTCTTTCAAACGGTGCACACCATGAGTGTGTGTGTGTGGATGATTGTCCAAATGTTATCATTCTTTCTTTCAAACCGGTACATACCATGAGTGTGTGTGTGTGTGTGTGGATGATTGTCCAAATGTTATCATTCTTTCTTTCAAACCGGTACATACCATGAGTGTGTGTGTGTGTGGATGATTGTCCAAATGTCATCATTTCTTTCAAACCAGTACATACCATGAGTGTGTGTGTGTGTGTGGATGATTGTCCAAATGTGATCATTCTTTCTTTCAAACGGTACATACCATGAGTGTGTGTGTGTGTGTGTGTGGATGATTGTCCAAATGTTATTATTCTTTCTTTCAAACCGGTACACACCATGAGTGTGTGTGTGTGTGTGGATGATTGTCCAAATGTTATTATTCTTTCTTTCAAACCGGTGCACACCATGAGTGTGTGTGTGTGGATGATTGTCCAAATGTTATCATTCTTTCTTTCAAACCGGTACATACCATGAGTGTGTGTGTGTGGATGATTTTCCAAATGTCATCATTCTTTCTTTCAAACCGGTACATACCATGAGTGTGTGTGTGTGGATGATTGTCCAAATGTTATCATTCTTTCTTTCAAACCGGTACACCATGAGTGTGTGTTGGGTCGATGATTTTCCAAATGTTATCATTCTTTCTTTCAAACTGGTACATAACATGAGTGTGTGTGTGTGGATGATTGTCCAAATGTTATCATTCTTTCTTTCAAACCAGTACATACCATGAGTGTGTGTGTGTGGATGATTGTCCAAATGTTATCATTCTTTCTTTCAAACCGGTACACACCATGAGTGTGTGTGTGTGTGGATGATTGTCCAAATGTGATCATTCTTTCTTTCAAACCGGTGCACACCATGAGTGTGTGTGTGTGGATGATTGTCCAAATGTTATCATTCTTTCTTTCAAACCGGTATATACCATGAGTGTGTGTGTGTGGATGATTGTCCAAATGTTATCATTCTTTCTTTCAAACCAGTACACACCATGAGTGTGTGTTGGGTCGATGATTTTCAAAATGTTATCATTCTTTCTTTCA
>CM031615.1:2733213-2735713 GCA_018398815.1 Conus ventricosus
TCCCCGCTACCGGTGAAGACGTGAGCAGTTTGACGCCAAAGGCGATTCATAACGTAGATACAGATCACCACTAACGCAGCCTGAGGTACTACCACGATCCAGTTTCCATGGTTTGGTTTGGATGTATGTGGTGGACGTTGAAGAGACGCCGATTTGTGATGGAAGAGAAACAGATTCCACTCATCCGCCTCGTTCCTGGGAGATTCGGATGGCGACAATGTTTAGACACAGAAACACACAAACATACACAGACACACATCCATCGCGCGCACACACACACACACACACACACACACACACACACACACACATACATACATGCGCGCACACGCACACGCACACGCACGCGCGCGCGCACAGAGAGAGAGAAGGGAGGGGGAGAGGGGAAGGGGAGGGGGAGCGGGGGAGAGGGGAGGGGGGAGAGGGAGGGGGAGGGGGGAGGGGGGGGGCTATGGAGATCCATTCTGATCTGAGACTATTTGACAAGGCAGTACTTTGTGCTTGCTTTCACATCTCCTGGTGTCCGTCCACCAGGCCTGAGAGATACAGACACCTGCAGTGTTCGCCAGGAAGTTTGAGCAGCGCTCTCAGAGACGCCTCCGTTGAATGGATGAAACTGGACTGCGTGTCCATTCTCGAGCCCTCAGCAAAGTCAACCCTCCGGGAAAGACCCAGTCGGGGCTGCAAAAAAGAGAAAAAAAAGAAGAAAAATCCCATAAAGAAATGGGAATCAAACCTGCGACTTACCAGCGCGGAATCCGTGACGGTAACCACTACACCACAACGGCTGGCTAACAAGAAACATTTCCATTATTATTGCACCACTCCTATCTCCCCCCCCCCCCCACCCGCACCCCACCCTCACCTCCACCTTTAACCCTTCCCTCACACACTATATTGCTCCCTCCTTCAACTAAGTTGGCCTAAAATAGAACGCAATTGCCAACATATGACAATACCCTCAAGAGTGCTACAACGCAAATAACACCACATATCACTGTCCATCATCTGTCAACACTCCCTCGACATTGTACATCCGTTTGACTGACATATGTGACTGGGCTGGGAAAACATGATCTTCGTAGTGTAGATCCGCCATTCCCTGATAAGCTAAACCCGGAGAGTCTCTTGTGTCATGTTTCATCGGTTTACCTGTTCCGGAACTGACACACGAAATCAGTCCTGCCAACGTCAAGCATGTGTTTGAAAGCAATCTGTGCTTAGGACAGGGCCGTAAAAAAACCAAGTCGTCTTTCGCAAACATCACTCTGAGAGTATCCCGCTGTCCCGTTTTATACCTTTATACGCATCGCGCGCCATGCAATATCATAACGTCACCCAACATGCATCTCCACCATGACCATACTAACCAAATGTTCGTTTGAAGCTTACATATGTTCAGATTCAATAAAAGTCCAATGACATGTCATGTTGAAACCGGTTTCTTCCATCACTGATGGCGTTTTCTTTTCTTTTTTTCTTTTTCTCTTTTTTTTGGGATCTAGAAGGGCTCATGGTCAAATGGTCAAAATGTTTGCTTGGACAGCTGACGTTTTTGCGGATTTGAACCACATAAGCAACACATTGCAACAGAGCATCGCCATCATCATCTTCATCATAACGCAGGGCAATGAAGCATGAATAATGACACAGCACAGGACAAGAACATTACAAGGATAATATAACGATAACAACAGACTATAGCAATAATACGACACTTTTTTTTTTCATACGCAGGCTGATACTCCTGCGAACACTCCCGTATAGACAGGCAAGGATTAATCCCATCTAACCTACAAAGGGAGAGGAGTTTTGTATGTATGACCGTTTTCTTATCCCGCCATTAAGGCAGCCATACTCCAACTTCGAGGAAGGTGCATGCTAAGTGTAACGTGTCATCCATACCAACGGCCAAACTGCCCTTCTCTTCCGAATGTTGGTGATGGATTTACGTGTGTGCAAGATGTTACGCGTGCGTTCACACACGGACCTCCGTTTATAGTCTCATTCGAATGACTATATGGGAAATGGAGTCAGAACCAATGTTAACTCTGAGAGAAAAAATCCTCCTGTACCGAAACGGCCCGGCGGAGATTCGAACCCGCAACTCCACGATTACGAGTCCGGTGCTCTACCAATGAGCTTTTCCGGCCCCCATGCGACACACTGCTTTTCAGCCTGTGAGTTTCCGCTGTCCATTTTGTCGACTAAAACTTCAGTAGCGCGTTCTATTTTCTTTTGTCATGGGTCCCCGAAACCGATGTTTACCGGTGTGTCAGAAATATTACCTGGAAAGACAGCGAATGCTAAACTGACACGCACGCATGCACGTTCACAGGCACGCGAGCGCGCGCACACCTATACCCACACACGCACGCACGCATGCATGCGCGCGCGCGCGCACACACACACACACACACACACACACACACACACACACACACACACACACACACACACACACGCACACACACACACTGGCATGACGTCGACAATCCTT
>CM031615.1:2743213-2748729 GCA_018398815.1 Conus ventricosus
AGGGCAGGGGAAAGGGCCAAATTTAGACTTTTGCAATACATGACAAACAAGAATATAAACTACCGCAGGCATATTCTCAACGTTATTTACTTTAAGATTAATATATATACTCAGCACACAGAAAGCTTTACAATTCTCTGGTGTCGCTTTACTAGTAGGCGACTAGCGTAAAGTTGTTTTTTATTTTTGTAAAGCAAAATTAAATGTTAAATAGCAAAGTGCATCTTACTTTACTTTTTAGTCACTACTTTTAATAAAATTTATTTTAAATACTTTATTAGATTGAATATAAAAATGCTGCTTTTAATACATAAAATGTGTACTTGAGGGCGGGGCGGTTTCTCACGTGAGACATTTGACCAATGAGAAATGAGGATTGCTCCACGCGAGAATAGGCCTACTATTATTAGATCACTAGCACGCCGGCGCTGCCTCGGCTATTTAATTTTATGTAATTGTCACCGGCTGATTTGCGTTAGCTGGTTGCCTACAAGTATAGTGACAAATGCATCGCCCAACTCAACAATTTTGTAAGCCGATATTGAAGGGTTTGCACAAAGGAAAGCAACCCTTTAGAATAAGAGAAGGAGAGTTGTCTCCCAAGGAAAAGAATGTGACAATGGATTGTGTTTTTATTTTACGTTTCATCAAGTCACTTCAAGTCACCCCAAGTTCTTAAATTAAGTTCGTAATTAAGTTCTTAATTAAGTTTTTAATTAAGTTTACTTCAAGTTCTTAATAAGTTCTTGATCAAGTATCTTCAAGTTCTTACTCAAATCGCCTCAAGATCATAACTAAGTCATCCTTTAAATACAACCAAGTTCTTATTCAAGTTATCTTTAATTATCAAAAAAACAATACAATCTATGTTTTTGTTCTTAAATAGTAGATGTCTAATATAGTACACACACGCCTCAAAAAACGCGTCATCGCTGAGAATATTTTGTCGGCGTTCTCTGCGCGAGATCGGTTAGCATAGATTTTAATGAAGTTCTTACATCCTAAGCAACCGCATTGATTACAATTCTGGTCTATGGAAATGTCTTTTATAGACTCCATGTCTTTATTTATTGACTCCATCATTTTATAATACGCCATGATCTATTTTTATCAAAAAAGGAAAAAAATTTTAAAATTAAGTTCTTAAAATATTATGCATTTGAAATGGATCAAAATGACTTTTGTTGTTGGTGGTTCTGGCATGCTTTTGTCTTCTGTATTTAGTGGTTAAGATTCTTTTGATGCTTTGGTTCTTGTTGCCATTGTTTATATATTTTATAACAGTAATAACCGCCCCCAGCAGCAGCAAGGGCGCCAAAAATGGCAACAGTTTTAATTTCAATATTCCATGAAGACTTTGGTGCTGTAGGTCTTGAATCACATGGAGTTTTTATAGCTGGCATTGAATCAACTTGTTCTGGCATTGGCGGTGTTACGTTTTCATTATGAGTTATATTCTGTGATTGTAACATTAATTTTTTTTGTCTGTTCCACTCTGCTAATTTTTTTCCTGCTTTAACACGCCAGGATGAGGATGCTTTTCACTGGTCTCCACCTGATTCAGTGTTTTCTGATTCTGCTGATTTTCTGGCTTGGTTACTTTCTCCACCTGATTCAGTGTTTTCTGATTTTGCTGATTTTCTGGTCGGTCATTTTGAAGGGAAAAAAAAATCTATATGATTTAAAAGTAATTAACCCCATGATTAATGGTGATAAAAATGTTCCAAAATTTCTGTAATATAGATCACAGCTTAAAACTCTAATGATTTATTAAAACTGGATCCTGCGTTAAATATACATAAAGTCTTGTTCAGAATCAATGGGAGCAAATTTACTAAGTTTAGTGTACAAACTAAGACCGTTTCCCCAACACTTTTCACCATTTTCGATCCTAGCTGCGCTTCATACCTGTTGTGATATTTTAAAAAGGGTCTTGTGGCGACATCTGTTGAATCTGTTCTATGCTGAATTATTTCGAGGAACGTTTTGTTTTCCCACATGCTGCCAAAGAATACAGTATTTCTTTTTTTGGCATAATAGCTTGGTCATCAACTTGATCATTTGTAATCTAAGTTCAGGAAGGTTTAGGCTGCCCTGTAGCTGTAGTAGATCATCACTGTTCATGTTTTTTATTAATTATAATTATTTTATTTTTTTTAAAATGAGCACGAAAAACTGTTTGCCAACCTTGTATTACTATTCTGCTGTTTTTTGGAGGCCTAAGTTTTAGGATACACAATGCTTGGTAGTTTAAAAAATTGTTAAAAATTAAACCCGCAGATCTTTGGGAAAAATAGACTTTGAAGACTCAGCAAAACTAATTGCTGTTATTACAGCCTCATTTGCTACGAAAGATTTTCTAGTTAAGCAAAAAAATTAAATTTTAGAGGAATATAATATGTAAAAAAATACATTTATTAAAAAATGGTTCGCTCGTAAGATGATAGGTGGGGGCAGTAGTAAATGCGCTTGCTTTTAGCGGAAGTAATTACGCATTTAGTAAACTACGGGATGACGGCGAGAGAAAAAGAATAACAAAGCTGTGGGCAACTAGCTGCAGCACAAAATCACTATGAAAAGCAGAGAATTGAGCAGTTAGATTTTATTAAAAACAACTGAAAAAACAGGGGCATGCAGCTTACACATTTAAAGATGTTGATCAAGCGATAAAAGAGTATTATCTAGTAACGGGCAAACCAATCGAAACATTGCCCCCACCAAAATTCAGTGACTTTTATCATCCATCAGAAAAACAAAAGATGCAAGAAATCGCGTTTATTGCCGTTGGCATGACCATCGTGTATTTTGTTGCGCATAATATTGGCTGAATAAAAATGAACAAAATCTATTATTCGCCAAAAGGATATTGGAAGGGAATAACGGCAATCAAAAAGCTAAGCCAAGCAGCCGGAGTCAGTGAACAAACAGTGAAGGAATGGTTATCTAAACAAGCGATTTGGCAAATTTATTTACCAGCGCCTAACGAATACAGAGACCACACTTTGTCAACACAATGCCGAACGACACCCATCAAATGGATCTTCTATATTTACCCCATGATACGATTAGACGAAAAAGATTTAAGTACGCACTTACAGTCATTGACGTAGCTTCAAGGTACAAAGATGCGGAACCATTAACACAAAAGAGTGCTTCTGCTGTTGCTGTTGCTATACAACTAATATATCAACGAGGGCCTTTAACTTATCCTCGCATGATTCAAGTCGATGATGGAAAAGAATTTAAAGGTCGAGTGAATCAATTATTGTTAAAACATAGAGTTACCATTAAAAGAGGCATTCCGGGAGTTCACAGATCACAGGCTTTAGTTGAAAACTTTAACAAACAGTTAGCTGAAAGACTTTTTTCCTACCAGTATCACAGAGAGCTGATTGACAATTCTCGCAACACAGAATGGGTTAGAAGACTGCCCTCAGTTCTACGTGCAATGAATAATGAAAATTTAAAGGGCTAAAACCAGTACAAGCAATCAAAAAACAACAATAAATGTTGCTGAAGACTCCAGTACAACCAGCAAACTATTACCATTTGGCTTGAAAGTAAGGTACCTTTATTTACCGGGGGAAGCAGAAGGGGACACTCGCATCAGGGCAACCGATCCAGTTTGGAGTGTCGACCCATATGAAATAAAAGAATTATAAAAATGAATCCACCCGTGTATTATTTACGAGAAACTGACACAACGAAACAACCGGCTCCTCAAAGATCTTTTGTGAAGGAGGGAACTGCAGATAATCCCCCCAGACACAGTTCCGCTTTAATTAATTTACGGTTCTCCAATGTCCAATTGCATATGAAAACTCTGGATTAACAAACACACGTTTTGTGTTTGTTCTATCTAATGACTTCTTTGTTACAACAGTTGTGTTTTATCTCATGTAGATTAGATCGCAGTTTTACGTTGTCATGATGAAAGTCTTATTGCCAAACAATGCTTCTTTGTAGTTGGCATGTGATATGTTTGACTGCACAACACTGCGAGATATTCCTTTTGCTTTCTTAATGGTTTTCTCCTGGCTCGAAATACTGTACATTTTCGACCTTAAACCAATAAACTCCTTAATCACCTTTCCAGATAATTCATCTTTCATCTTTCCTAAAACCTTCTTGTTAGTAATTGAATGCAAAGGCGAATCTTTAGGGTAATCGATGTGTCGTACCATCCTGCTTGCCCTTTAGCTACTTCTATTTCCATGTCTTTATAGATGTCTTCAGTAGGGATATCTATAACAAAACTATCTGTTTCTGTGTAAGTACTCTGGACTCAGGATACGAGGGCTTAAAGTAGTCATAAAGAAATTCTAAACATCAAAAGCTTTGATAATTCTAAAACAGTAAACCCGATAAATACAGTTTGTCCAATTTGACTTTCTTTTTTTCATCATTATGCCAAAAAGCTGATCATGAAATCTTCTAAAGTCCTGATAAATTTGTTTTGAAGTCAGCTTAATTGCATTCGTTCTCTTTGTGACCAATCTAACATCTTTACGCTTGTGCGGATTCTCCATAGTCTTTCCAAAACAGCTGTTGTTCATCAGCTTGAAAAAGTCTTTTTCTGAAGCATCTGTGGATTTAGTTCTGAGATCAGTGTTCTTCATTATGTATGGTTTCATGAACTGTTCTTGATCAAAAGCAATTATACGATGAAACAGCTGTCAACTTCAAACATGTCTTAAATAAAATTGTAGAAGTCTGTAATGGCAGACATAATTTTTTTTGCCTCGAAGATTAGCACAAGTTAGGCGGTTCTGTTTCGCCATCTTTAGACTTTCTGCCGCTAACGGATAGTCATTATGCAGGTCATGGAGTTCATGAGGATATTCTAAGTCAACTTCTAGAATGTATCCACGCTGTTGACCCGGCGTCAAACTGCTCAACCACTTTAATGCTCTTTGAATATTTTTCGGATCGCTGCCTGTGTACATTTAAAGTTGCGTAATGGAAGTGATTGCGCCATTGCCCATCCATGCAGATTGTTTGCATCTAAATACATGAGATAGTTAGACCTTTTACTTGGATCATAATCGTCCAAGTATTTGTTGTTTGCTTTACAGTAATGATGCGACGCCATACTAATTCCTCCACGCAATCCGTTTTCAATCATCTGAATCATTGGTAGGTCAGACAATAAATCAATCTGTACTCCAGTAAACTTTAAGAAAGCATCCCAACTCATCCCAGCGCAGAAAATATAATGCGCAGGATCCAGGCTATAATGTTTCATGCAGGTCTTCCTATAATTTCAAAGACGTCCGCCAACAAACATACATCTGCCATCAAGATATGAATCATGATAGTCTCCCATTGTTTTACACTCTAACTTCTGCCACGCATCTTGAGCATGCTGGTAATCGGAATCACTGATTTCCTTTCCTCTAAGACGAGAAAAGAACGCGCCTTAGGGGGAAGTGTATCTTCATCAAACCTTTCCCAACTCTTCATGTATTCATAAGGGTAAACGCCCTTTCTAACGAGAGTTGGGGGTTAAACTAAAT
>CM031615.1:2749729-2762229 GCA_018398815.1 Conus ventricosus
CTCTCTTTTTTTTTCTCTCTCCTCCTTCTTTTTCCCCTCTCTCCTCTCCTCTCTCTCCTTTCTCTCTCTCTTCTCTTCTTCTTCTTTGTCTGTCTGTCTCTCTCTCTCTCTCCCCTCTCTCTCTCACTCCTCTCTCTCCCCTTTTCAGTTATTTATTTTACTATCACCGATGATGTAGTATTGCTTTTAGAATCAGTACAGGTTACAAAATCATTAAACAGTTTACAGAGATCACTGCAGCACTAGATTTGACTGTTGTTTTTGGGTAAAAGTAATATTGTTGATTTTCCAAAAGGGGGTTATTTAGGGGCGGGGGAAAAAAAGGTTTTTCGATGGACAAGTTATGCCTGTTTTTAATTGCCTATAAGTATTTAGGTACCTGTTTGACGACAAAACTGAGTTTCCACGCTGCTTGTCATTAGTTAGCTATCAAAATATAAAAAACCTTTTTTTCCCCATTATTTGACAACGTCTACGTTTCTTCAATAGTGATTCTTTGCATGTGCCGTTGACTCTGTTTGATCATCAAGTTTTCCCTGTTATGCAGAATGGATGTGAGATATGGGCTTTGGATAAAGCAGCTCAAAATTGTGAAAAGGTGCATGTTTATGCCCGAAGAAATTTTTAGGTGTGAGTCTTAGTACTCCAAACGATTGAGTTTATAATGAGTTGAACAGATATTCAGTCACTATCAATTTTGTTGTACAATGTTCCGTTACTGTTTAAGGTACTGCAGATGTCAAATGACAGATTACCCAAGAAGGCTTATGCTATGCTCTGTGATCTTGATAATCGAGGAAAACACCATATGGGCCACATATGTTTAGATCATGTTTGTTTAGATGTGGATTTGGTTTTGTGTGGCTGGAGCAAGGTATGGGAGATGTTAATAAATTTTTTGTGTGTCTTTCGGCGGGAGAATGATTGATTGTAGATGGCAAGAATGAACACGTGAAAGAGATTGACAGGTTTTTGTATATTACACTTTTTGTGAAACCGTTGGCTCTTTACCTATATATCAGCACATGGATCTTCACAGGCATTTAAAGTACATTATATAAGAGTTGGCCCTTTCTGACTTATCATTCACTACTAATAGGTATAGAAACCATAGGCCACAAATTTAATTGTAAACTATGTAAAGTTGCTGTCGAAAACGAAATGTACTTCTTGTTATGTTGTCCATTTTTCAATTGCATAAGGGGAAAAGTTCATTGGTCAATAGTTCTCTCGTAATCCAAATGGTTTTCGTTTCTCTCTTTTGTTGCAAACAACGACCAGTAATACAGTCAAAAATTAGCGATTTATGTTTATCAAGCGCTTAAAGCGTGGCAGATTGCTATCTTCTTCTTCTTCCTAAAATACTGGTTCACTCAAAAACGAGTAGGGCACAGCGCGCATGTTAAAAGTAAAATAAAATAAACATAAAATAGTGCGACTCAGACTGTTGGCCCCTGGAGCAAATTTGGCAACAAGGGGGCGCACTCGATATTCAAGAAGTTAAAAGCAATGGCCAAATTCAGGCCAGGGAACAGTAAAATATCTGGGGAAGTTAAAATAGAAAATCGTCAATATGCAGATCTCAAAACTGTCGTATCAATTTGTTTTTTTAATGAGATTGCATTTGTGGCAATCTTGATGGCACCCGGCAGTGAGTTCCACAGCCGTACAGAACTAGGATAAAATGAATGTAAGTGGCTGTCAATATTTGATGCAGGTATGGTATAACATTGACCGCCACTCCTGGTGCTACTTTTATTCAATACTAGTTGTTCCATTGGAATATCAATTACTTTAGCTCTGCCTTTAAAGAAGATGTTAAGTTTGATAAAAGCTCTTCTCTCTTCTAAGGGTTTCCATTCTAATTTCCTCATGTTCTTCCTAGTATTCCCCTTTTCTCTGATGTGGTTCCCTGTTACGAACCGTGCTGCTCTCTTCTGAATCTTTTCGAGGTTATCAATGTCCTTTAGATGGTAAGGATCCCAAACTGAGCAACCAATTTCCAGTACTGGTCTAACCAGTGTTTTGTAGCATCGTCTTTAACCTTTTGGGGGCAGTCATTGATATTCCTGTATAAGAAAGCTAAGATGTTATTTACTTTCTTACATACAAAATTGTAGTGTTCTTTCCATTTGAGACGACTATCTATAATCACGCCTAAATATTTTGCAGCATTAGTTTCTTTAAGAATAGTATTATGGATAGAATAATCTGATCTAATTGGTGAGCGTTTGTTACATATACGCAACACTTGGCACTTTTGGGGATGAAATTCCATTTTCCAAGTTCTTTCCCACTCTTGTAAAGCGTTTAGATCTTCTTGTAGAATGCGTGTATCATTCTTGCTTCTGATTGTTCTATATACTAAGCTGTCATCTGCAAAAAGCCTTATAGTAGTTCCAGGAGAGAGATTTCTACTTATATCATTTATATAAATTAAGAAAAACAAGGGCCCCAGAACAGTTCCCTGTGGTACACCTGACAAACTGGTTTACAATGGGATGACGACCCTTCCACAACAACTTTCTGCGTTCTCCCAACGAGGAATGATCTAGCCCATTTTAGCAAAGAACCGCCAATGCCGATGTGTTCTAATTTAAGCAGCAGGCCCTCATGGTCAACCTTATCAAAGGCTTTAGAAAAGTCTAATAAAATTGCATCTATTTGCTGTCTGTTGTTAAGACAGTTATTAAAAATCATTGAGAGTTGTTATAAGTTGAGTCTCACAACTCCTTCGCTGTCTAAAACCATGCTGGGCGTTATTTAAGAAGTCATATTTGTCAAGATGGTCCATTATGCTACTATATATTATGTGTTCAAGTAGTTTTTGTAGTAATCCATGGCTGGTGGTTCTTGCTTGAAGTTATTTTAGTAGGTATGTTGTCATCCATAATAAATTCCAAGTTAGTTTTTATACACTTCCAAAGGTCACTGACATTATCTTTAACACTATGGGACCTCAAAAAAAGACGACTGAAATCATGAGTATCCCTGCGCAATTTTGGTAAATCTGCTTGGTTCCAGAGTCTGATGTACGTTTAGGGGGTTTTCTTCGAAGGGTTGAAAGTTGCTCTCTAAGAGAATTATGTCATGATCACCCAGGCCTGCAATTAATTCCTGATTGCCTAAAGCGCCTGGACAATTGGTAAAAAATAAATCCAGGAATGCCTTACCACGAGTTGGTGTTCAACTGACTGCACTAATCCTAGGTCTTTGGTGGTATCAAAAAACTGAGTATTAATATTTTTACTGTATTGATTACCAAGTATGGCATCTTCACCCCAATCAATATCTGGTAAGTTAAAGTCTCCACCAATCCATAATATTGCCTTCCTATTGGCCAAAACAATGTTAGAAATGTCTCTGCAAATAGACGAACATACATTTTCATCTGAGTCTGGAGGTCTGTAAACTGATCCAACAATGACAGGTCTCTTATTCTTAAAATTAATCCTACAAAATAAACTTTCACTATTTTTTGCCTTGATATAAAAACTCACTGCTATAACTTAATGTATATTCATGCATGTGTATGTAATGATGTTTATATGTATTTTGTTTTGTTTCCCTCTTCCAAAGAGGGCCTTAGCCTTATGGAATGAGAATTTCATTTCATATCATTTTATTTCTGTCCGTCCGTCTGTCTCTGTCTCTGATTGTCTGTATGTCTCTCTCTCTCTTATCTCTCTCTCTCTTATCTCTCTCTCTCTCTCTCTCTCTCTCTCTCTCTCTCTCTCTCTTCTCTCTCTCTCTCTTATCTATGCCGTCATGGATAGGTCCACGAAGCTTTGTGATGATAGAGTATCTGTCACAGAGGAGAATGAGGGGTGCTTGTAAATGGATTTGTCAAATCTGTCTCATGAATGCATGAAGGCGTGCAGGTTTTTTGGGTATTCTGCTGTTCGTTCACTCCCTCCCCACCACCCTACTACACAACATCACGGACAGGAATTTAGCGGAGTGTACATTTAATAAACATGAAAAGATGGAAGACTTTTAGCACATGAACAACTCAATATGCACGGAAGATCAGACAGAAGAAAAGTTGAAGTTAAAAAGAAAGAAAGAAAAAAAGAAAGAAAGAAAGAAAAAAACAAAAAGGAAAGAAAGAAAGAAAAAAAGAAAGAAGAAGAAAAAGTGAAAAAAAGAGAAGAAACAAAAATGTCATCAATGCCATTGGTCACACTGTCACTCTTGCATCCCCGCATTCATGACGTTTTTACTCCTAGCACACGCAAATTTTTCCCAATACCAAAAGGAGCACTACCGAATGTTTTCTTCTCCCCTCTCCTTCAGGGAAAACACTTTACAAGTACAACAACAACTTGTAAACAGATTTTACAACTGTATCTCTCTCCGCACTGAGAGACAAAAAAAATCTGCACACATGTATTCTCCTCACACCAAGAGACAAATCAATCTTCACAATGTATCTCTCCTCACACCGAGAGTCAAATCAATCTTCACCACGTATCTCTCCTCACACCGAGAGAAAAATAATCTAGTTCCGCTTCTATAAAGCTATGGCCTTCACATTCCGTTATCCAAAATTCCGGACCAGGAAAATACACAACTCCCGAAATCACTGAGGCCCTGCCTGCCTCAAGTAAAAGCTTCCTGCTTTCTCAATTCCTGTCTCTCTGAGACAATTACTGGCCCCTCGAACTCCCCGTCCGGGAGATACGAGTCTCGACTTCTCTTCCGCGACTTTCTGTCTTTGCGAAATGACGAGCTTCAACTCCTCTCCCTGGATTTTGGTACTGGCTGGGGCTAAAACTCCCGGTGTGTTCCCCACACCATGTCCATCTTAAACCCACCTCACGGGGTGAAGATGAAGGGTGAAGGGCGAAGGGTAAAGGGTGGGGGGTGAAGGGTGAAGGGTGAAGGGCTTGAAACACGAATAAGGTTGTGTAAGTAACCTGCTTCTCAATTCAACATATGAATTCTTTCTCTCTTCTTTAAGTTTTCCCCTTTTAGCTTTCCCAACTATCTATCGCTCACCTGGTAATAACTGGTCAGAAGAGAGGACCACCGTCCTGACAGGTTCGAGTCTCTAGGCCATCTGCGGGGTTTTAAAATGACTCTTTTCCCCCCCTTCTCTGTGAGTGCATACTCAGTGTTCAAAACCATGACCAGCACCTTACCTTACCACCCCTTGTTAAACTATCACTCAGTGGTCATTTTCACCCAATGACCACATTCGTTTCTTGAATGATCATACTCAAAATTTAAATTTGGGGACGCCCGCTACATAGTCAAGCCACATGAATATTCTTCCTTTAATTGTGGCAGGGGGGAAATGATTCATATCACTAACTACATGTGATGGAGCGTCACATGCCTTGATGTGAGGCTACGTCACATGACACCCCCCCATCGGGGATAAAAAAATTTTTTCCCCAGACAATTTTTTTTAAAGGATATACAACTTCACTTAAACACATCTTCAGCCATGAATTTAAAAATGTGTAACATCGCAAGATTCACCAAATTAATAATCAACGTTAGAATCAATCACCATGATCCACCATAAATGATATTTCAAACTTTCAATCTTTCTAAAAAAACATTCATAATTGATCACCATATTTCAAAAAATACATTTCACAAATTACATGGATAAAACAATTAGGGATATCAACAATTCAAAGCACCAATTGTGTTCATACATAAGATGTGAAGCACTTTTTCCCCTTGATCTTTGTCTACATCATATGTTTCAAAATCCTCATGAAAATGAGAATATTTCCAAGTGAAAAATGTTTTCCAATAGACATGTAACCAAAATAAACATAGTTTAAACATAGTTTCTTTTTCCCACATGTGTTTTAAATAGTCCATTGAAAAGTCCCCTGCTTTCCATTGTTGACAGTGACAAATGAAAACAATTGGTTTGTCTCATTGCACAATCAAAACATGTGTATATACATTTCTAAAGAGTTATTTGCTCATCACACATACATTTTATATTCATCTTCACAAGCAAATTTGACATAAATAGTATTTGTTTTTTTCCCATTGTTTACCAAAGAATAAATATTTTATTACATCAACATCAAGTAGTTGTTTGCTTGCAAAACATATAGTCACTTCAATAAGAAAATTATGCATAAATACCACTTGATTTAAATCGTCAGTAGCATACAATGCACCGTCAAAAGTGATCACCCCGTAATCATAAGAAAGACAAAAAACAGGAATAGTTTTTCCCCTTGAAGACATTTACATTTGCCCATGAATATTCACGCACGTGACAACAAATCTGCCATGACTTTTTGTGTTCCAGGCACTGGTTCAATGGTAAATTGGAATTCCTTTAGTCAAGTCTATTGTCACAAAATTTCCTTCTGAGAGCTGACACAGAAGTTCTTCAATGTCTGGGATAGGTCGGCATCGAACACAGTGATCTTATTTACTTTTCTGTAATCGATGCGGAAACGAAATGATCCATCAGGTTTGCCCACCAATACCACTGGTGAGCTGTACGGAGATGTAGAAGGTTCTATCCCTTTAAATCCAGCATTACATTGATTTCTCTCTAAACCCACCTTTTTTTTTGCCAAATGGAGGGGGTATGGTCTGGTTCGCATGGTATTTCAGAAGTTAACTGAATATATGGGGTTCAATCCCAGTTACTGTACTGGGGTATCTGTCAACACATCCTAAAAAATCTTTCAAAATGTCTTGAGCTGTTCTGTTTGACTTGTAGACAAATCATTCGATAGACCCACATCCTCATAGGTTTCACCTTTGATAGGACAGAATAGAAGGGGTACAAATCATCTGCACTGGTAGTGTTAACATTCCCTACATTTGCTGTTTTCAAAACCTTTGATCTGTCCCTGTACGTTACATTGGGTAAAAATTTCATCACTGTAATGTCTGTCATGTTGACATCAGTTTCTGACACAGGATATATCCACTCAACCGACTGGTTGATGGCAACATTTGTACGTTCAACATACTTCTTCAACATGTTCACATAAAAATACCTCTCAGTGTTTGCCTTTTGATCTTATAATTTACTTCAGAAAGTTTTTCGACCACCTGAAAAGGACCCTTCACATAACACGAAGTTGTTATGTTCATCAGTTAGTAGCACAAGGACTTTATCCCCTACACTAAAGGGAAAACGTGCCTTTGCTTTTCTGTCTGCAAAGGACCTTGTACACATCTGTTTTTTATCAGCTGACTGTTGAGCAAGCTCACATGCATCCTTCAAACGATTATGCAGTTCATAAACGTATTGGTAAACAGTTTTACTGTCAGGTATGTCCGTCCTTTCCGTCCATTGTGACATAAAATAGACCCAAAGGTCCCCTTGGTGAGTGTCCAAAAAGAAGTTCAAATGGGAGAACCCCAGCGTTTCGTTCGGCATTTCCCTGTATGCAAAAAGCAAAGCCGGTATGAAACGATCCATTCCTGGGGCTTTTCCCTTGCAACCTTTCTCAACATGGACTTTAACGTTCCATTGAAACGTTCAACCATGCCATTCGATTGGGGATAAATTAGGGCCGTGGTTGAAATGGAAGAGATTGACAACAGTCTGTAAATTTCTCTCATGAGATCAGAAATGAATTGCGTTCCACAATCCGAGAGAATTTCGTCTGGAAGACCCACTCTGGAAAAAATTGCAAGTAAGGCTTCAGCGACAGATACTGTATCAATTTTCTTCAGGGAATCGCTTTGGATACCTTGTTGCTGTATCCACCAAAGTCAAGATATAGCGATTCCCGAAGAAGACGGGTGGTAGCGGTCCAACAAGATCAATAGCTACCTTCCGAAATGGAACGGAAATGAGGGGCATTTTGTGCAAAGGTGCACATGGGACGCGACCTTTCTGAGATGTCTTTTGGCAGATGTCACATGGCGGCAGTATTTGAAACTTCCTTTGTGCCCACCCGGCCAATAAAAAAAAATCAAGACTCTCTTTAATGTTCTTTTGATTCCGCAGTGACCAGCGAACAATGCATCATGACCCTGTGCAGTACTGTTTCTCTAAGGGGTTTTGGAACCACAACTTGTCTGTTGTCCTGTCAGGTACAACCTGTAGAGAATGTCAGAGTCCAGTATGTACGTTGGTTTGTCCGTTGGTACGCCCAGTGACATTTCTTTTACCCGCAGAAAGTATTGTCGTCAGCGTCTCGTCTTTTCCCTGCATTTCTTTTAAATCATCTGGGGAATCTGGAGTTCATCCAGTTTTGAGACTTTTTGCGGCTTTTTAGCCTTTCCCTGCTCTATGACGTTGATCTAGTACTCACAAGACAAAGGGAAAAAACGATCCTCCAGCACCACCATGTACTGTAGCGACACCTGGCAAATTGCCCAAGATCAAGTCGCAGGGCTGGGTTATCAATAACACAGGCGGTAAGAAATCCCGGGGTGTACGGTGTATCGAGAAATTTTTTGCCAGCGGAAAAAGTTTCAATCTTGCCTCCAAACGACTACACTTTTGGGACAGTGTTGAGATATGGTCTTGAAGCACGAAAGATTTCCGTACACCAGCAGTAGTGCACCCAGTGTCTCGCAAAACCGAAGCCTGCAATCCATTGATGGCTCCCTTTTCTAACACCAGTCCATCAATAGATTGATCTGGTGCCAAACAAGGCCTTCTTCACAATCAGTGGAGATTAATGCGGGTTTTGTGAAACATTTGGTTTGAAAGGGCAATTTTTCCTCAAATGGAACTTGCCATCACAAAAGAAACATCGCATCGTCTGATCGGCAGCCGACTGATTTTGTGAACTTCTGTTCTGTCCACGAACTGGCCCAAAGGTCTACGTGGTGGTCGTTGTCCACGACCTCGGAACGTTTGCTGAGGAGTAACGGGTCTTTCCGGCGGTGAGTACTGGTATTGACGAAAATCACTCGAACCGCGGAAAGATCCCTGTCCGTTCTAGGGTAGGTATATCCTTGAGGACTCAAAAAAAGACCCACGATTTCCTTTCCTGTAACTTCCCTGTCCTGATGGGATAGTACATGACGCATGAGCTCAAAGATGGAAATTTCCTTTCCTAGCCACGCCCTTATCTGGGGTGAGCGATAAATACTGATCAGCCATCTGACACATTTCCCCCACGTTTTTTAAATTGCCTTTCTTTAAGGAAAGTGGCCAGATCTTTGCTCACGGTCTGGAAAGTTGTTCTCTAAGAAGGAGATCTCGCAGTGATTGAAAAGTTTTGTTCGTTTTAGACAATCGATCCATCGATCCAAACAATGACTCATACGGATCAGAAACGATGGAAACCCATTCTCCTTTTTCAGGGCGCAAAAGAACGGAAACGTTCGTGAAAACGATCGCAGAACATTGAAATTTCTTGAGGAGTTCTTCTTTCAACTGATCCCCAAATTAAATTTTGTTTCGCTGCAAATGAGTGGTACAGTTTTCAAAGCGCTACCCTTAAAAAACGACGCAATATACAATGTCCACTTTTCCTTTGGCAACCACAAGACGTTGCGTGACTTTCAAATCGGAAAAGAAACTATCAATGTCATCCGTTTTTTCCTCAAAAGGTGGCAAATTTGGAATATATGCCCCTTTTTGGTTGAGGCATGGCTGCGGAACCGACTGGTGGAGGTTCTCTTTGATGCCCGTATTCTTTAATTTCAGCATCAGTCTCTAATTCTAACTGCCTCAACTTAATTTGACGTTCTTCAGCTTCAGCTTCCTCTGTAGTTTATTCTCTTCAGCTTCCCTCTGTAATCTTTTTCTTCAAATTTTAGCTTCCCCCTGTAAACTTTTTTCTTCAATTTCAGCTTCCCTCTGTAGTTTATTTTCTTCAGCTTCCCTCTGTAGTTTTTTCTCTTCAGCTTCCCCCTGTAGTTTATTTTCTTCAGCTTCAGCTTCCCTCTGTAGTCATTTTCTTCAGCTTCAGCTTCCCTCTGTAGTCTATTTTCTTCCCTCTCTTTTGCCCGTCTGCCCTATCTGTGCATTGTTGCACATAATTAGTAAGTTTTTCTCCCTCAAAACCCAAGCGTTCCTTGTTTAACATATTTATCAAAATCATCCATAATGAATCGTCAACAGATATAAACACAAAACAATCTCTAAGTATGAATAAAAATAAGGCGATATATGATGATATTATGTTTCACAAAACGTAATTATAGTATATACAAATACAGAATTCAATTTCCCGGTGTAAACAAAAAACAGTTACTTAAACAGGGTAAAATATGAAAACCAAGGAATGTATTTTTCAAAATAATTTGCAACTGTTATCAATTTGGAATTTACCAAAAAAAAATGAAATTTTAATACAAAACTGTTTTCCCTAAGAAAAAAAAAATAAACACAATAAAGTTTTCTGAAAATAATTTCTTTTTAAAGTTTTAGTTCTCAAATGTTCTTGTTGTCAGTCTTCTTTCTTACTTAATTTCAAATGAATTTACAAAAACAAATGTACCCCCTTATACAAAAAATGAAAATTAAATTTACAAAACAAATGGAATCACAAACAATTAAAAAGAGGGGAAGAAACACAAACTAGGCGGAAATCCTACCTAAAATATGAAAATGTTGAAAAGAAAATTAGATAGGAGCTTATTGAGGAGAAGGTTTAAGAGATTTGAAAAAGGGGGTGAAAAGGAAATGAAAGGATACACAGGACCGGAATAGTGAGCAGAAATCAAGAAAAACAAAAGAAGCCCCCAGACAGCACCTAGTGGTCACTGTCTCCCGTGAAACTGGAGACGGGAAAAAAACAAATCATGCACAATATACACACACTACAGTAATAATACAAAATACTAAACAATCAATCAATAAATGCACATTCACCCAACTCAAAGAAAATCTCGCACCCCACCAGAAAAAAAATAATCAAAAGTTAAAGATGTTTATTTGGGCAGAGCGGTAATCAACTCACCACTACACTACTAGCGTGACGGAGGAGAAGTTGATTCCCACACTTGAGGGCAAGGGGAAAAATCAAAAATGAAACAAAAGGAAAGCGAAAGAAATAGATATTTATGAGAAGGGAAAGACTATTGACTCCCCAACGCCATGTCCCCCTGCTAAAGCGGAAGAGGTTGGGGCTATCAGTCCTGGGAAAGGGGACAAAAATACTAATCCTCTAGGGGAAGGACAGCGATTCCTCAACCCTGCTCCCCTTTTGCAGGTACGAGCAAGAGGAGGTTGAGGCTATCGGTCCTGAGGTGGGAAGGGTCAAAAAGAAATCCTACCAAAAAAAAAAACCCTTACGGAGTAGAGCAACCAAAGAAATGTCAACCACCCAAAACACATATAGAAATAGAACACACCCCAAAAATGCAAATATTATACACAATAAATAATTAAACTTTCTTCTTTTTTTTTCTTTTTCCCCCAAACCCTTAGGGCACAAAATAGAAATTCCGAGGTTACAAATAGAAACCTTTCCTTTTTCTTTTCTTCCTCAAACCTTTAGGGTACAAATAGAAATCTCTCTTTTTTTTTTTAAACCCCAGGCACAAATAGAAATTTTCTCTTTTTTTTCTTTTTTTTTCCCGGGGAAACAACGCAGCTACGCCGGGGATGGGAAATGGAGTCGGGGTCACCACGGTCACATGTCACTCTTGCTACCGCATTCATGACAGCATTTACTCCATACGCACACGCAATTTTCCAATCACCCCAAAAGGAAACACTACCGAATGTTTTTCTTCTCCCCTCCCCCTTCAGGGAAAAACACTTTACTAAAGTCACAACAACAACTTGTAAAAAAGATTTTACACCTGTATCTCTCTCCGCACTGAGAGACAAATAAATCTGCACACATGTATTCTCCTCACACCAAGGACAAATCAATCTTCACACATGTATCTCCTCTCACACCGAGAGTCAAATCAATCCTTCACGCACGTATCTCTCCTCACACCGAGAGATAAAATAATCTAGTTCCGCTTTATAAAGCTAAAGGCCTTCACAATTCCCTTATCCCAAAATTCCGGAACCAGGAGAATACACAACTCCCGTAATCATGAGGACCTGCCGCCTCAAGTAAAGCTTCTGCTTTCTCAATTCCCCGTCTCTCTGAGACAATATACTGCCCTCGAACTCTCCCCTCTGGAGATACGAGTCTCGACTTCTCTTCCCCGACTTCTTCTGTCTCTTGCGAAATGACGAGCTTCAACTCCCCTCCCTGGAGTTGGTATGGCTGGGCTGAACTACCGGGTGTTCCCCACACTGTCCATCTTCAACCACCTCGGGGTGAAAGATGAAGGGTGAAGGGCGAAGGGTAAAGGGTGACGGGTGAAGGGGAAGGGTGAAGGGCTGAAACACGAATAAGGTTCGTGTAAGTAACCTGCTTCTCAAATTTAACATATGAATTCTTTCTCTCTTCTTTAAGTTTTCCCCTGTAGCTTTCCCAACTATCTATCGCTCACCTGGTAATAACTGGTCAGAAGAGAGGACCACGTCCTGACAGGTTCGAGTCTCTAGGCCATCTGCTGGGTTAAAACTGACTCTTTCCCCCCTTCTCCTAGTGAGTGCATACTCAGTGTTCAAAACACATGACCAG
>CM031615.1:2772229-2787229 GCA_018398815.1 Conus ventricosus
GCTCCTCCTCTTCCTCCATCTCCGCTTCTTCTTCTTCTTTTGCTTTTTTGTTGTTGTTTGTTTTGTTTTGTTTTGTTTTTGTTTTTGTTTGTAAGTCTTCATTCTTCCCAATTCCGAGAGAAACGATAAAGCCCCACTCACAATTTCTTTTCCTACATACTAATCTCTAACACATCTGCGCTGCCTTTGTAAAACTATCAGGTGGGTAGCAATCGCAGTGTACCATCCCTGACAAATAAAGACAGACAAATAACATCAGTGATAAAAAGCATAAAGACTTATGTTGGGGAACACCTAAAAGCTGACAACTCACATTTGCGGAACATATGCGCGTGTTCAAAACTACAGCACCAAGCACGGTCAAAAGTAGGGTTCGCGGACTTCTCTTCACGAAAAGAGACGGATTATGCACCGCCAATCTCCATTGCTGACCTTCAAAAGTATGGCTCATTTTTATAGCGAAAAGTCAGAAAGATTTCACAGAGTATTTAACATGAGAGGAACGCCTAATCCCTGGATGTGGTAACGTTACAGCTGTATTTTTCACTCTAACCTTCCTCCTTGATTGTTTTCTAACCTTTCTTGCAGGTATGTTGAAAAGAAATAAAGAATCTTGAATTTCTCTCTCTCTCTCTCTCTCTCTCTCTCTCTCTCTCTCTCTCTCTCTCTCTCTCTGTGTGTGTGTGTGTGTGTGTGTGTGTGTGTGTGTGTGTGTGTGTGTGTGGTAAAAGGCAAACAGTGAGGTGATCAGGGCATCCGAGTCTCAATAAAATGGCGAGTTGAAACGGTGTGCGGTGTGTGTGTGTGTGTTGTGTGCGTGTGCTGTGCGTGCGTGCGTGCGTGGTGTGTGTGTGTGTGTGGTGTGTGTGTTGTGTGTGTGTGTGTGTGAGTGTTCGCGCGCGCACGTGTGTGTGTGCTATATTTCTTTCCCTCGTTACACGTGACTATATCTGTGGTAACATGTATGTACGCTCACCTGTTACTTACGTGCTTTTGTATGTGTAAGTGTATGAACATTTGCGCACATGCGTGTGCTTGATGTATACATGTAATCTTCTCTTCTCTTCTCTTCTCTTCTCTTCTCTCTCTCTCTCTCTCTCTCTCTCTCTCTCTCTCTCTCTCTCTCTCCCCTCCCCCTCTCTCTCTGTCTCCCCCTTTCTCTCCCCCCCTCTCTCTCCATCTCTCACTCCCTCTCTCTCTCCCTCTCTCTCTCTCTCACCCACCCCCTCCCTCTCTCTACCTCTCTCTCTCTCTCTCTCTCTCTCTCCTTCCTCTCTCGTCCTCTCTCCCTCCCTCTCTCTCTCTCTCCCTCTCCCCTCCCTCCCTCTCCTCCCTCCCCCCTCTCTCTCTCTCTCTTTCTCTCTCTCTCTTTCTCTCTCTCTCTCTCTCTCTCTCTCTCTCTCTCTCTCTCTCTCTCTTCTCTCTCTCTCTCCATGAACATTCCAACACAGTTGACCACCCCTGAACAGGTTATGCGTGATAATTGTTCATCAGCATCCAGCAATCAGAAGTTTGTTGACAGCGCCCAAAAATCCTCCAAACCATGACATCTAACTAAGTACATAGTAAGGGTAAGGTAATGTTGCTTATAGCCCAGCCGACTGCAAAGGGCCATATCAGGGCTGTCACCACGTTACAATCAACTCACAAGTCATTCATTCACACAACTCCTTAAACTACATCTAAAAAAAATAAAAATTAATTTTTTTTTTAAAAACCTACCCGAGATTTTGTTCAAAATCTTTCCATTATAAATCTCAGATCCGGTGAAAACATGTTAATCTCTTTCAAGAATTCAAAGATCGCATCAGGTGGAACATCTCTGAACAAGGTTTTCACGGAATCTGCGTAAAATGTTTTTGTCTCACACCATGCAAGTCCCAACACTCATAATTTAGTCAAGACAAGGAGGGGGGGGGGGGGGGGGGAGGGGGGGGGGAGGGGGGGTATTGAAATGGTGGAAAAATCTAATCGAGAATGACTAAGAAATTTTAGCGAAACGTTTTCATGTAGAAGACTAGTGACACATCCTAGAGTACATGATTTTAGAGTTTCAAGCGGAATGTTTCTTTATGTATGGTGATAATGATGCATCAAAGTGTCCATAATTTGGGAGATTTAAGCGAAGCGTTTTCATGTAGAATGACTGTAATGCATCAAACAATTCATAATTTGGGAGATTTAAGCGAAGCGTTTTCATGTAGAATGACTGTAATGCATCAAACAATTCATAATTTGGGAGATTTAAGCGAAGCGTTTTCATGTAGAATGACTGTAATGCATCAAACAATTCATAATTTGGGAGATTTAAGCGAAGCGTTTTCATGTAGAATGACTGTAATGCATCAAACAATTCATAATTTGGGAGATTAACGCGAAACGTTTTTCAGTCGAGAGTGATGGTGACGCATAGGAGAGCGCATAATACATATATATCTCGAGTGCCGATGATCACCCTTGACCTCTACAGAATGCATTTTGTGTATGTTAAAGAACCCTCGACCACGACAGTTGTCTCCATAGATCGAAGAAGAAGAAGAAGAAGAAGAAGAAGAAGAAGAAAATAAATTACAAATAAAGAACGCTAACAAATTCTGCTCTCCAACAACAAAACAGTCCGCAGAAGTCTGGCGGGACTGGAGTGGGGGGGAGTGGGAACAAATGGAGAAGAATAAGGGGGGGGGGGGGTAACATATATACACGCACGCACGTATGTTTGCGCGAGAGCGCGCGCGCGCCCGCACACAACACACACACCACACACACACACACACACACACACACACACACACACACACTCACTCACTCACTCACTCACTCACTCACTCACACAAGCACGCACACACAATGAATTCGTAAGAAGATAATTTCAACTGAAACACACACACACACACACACACACACACACACACACACGCGCGCGCGCGCGCGCGCGCGCACGCACAGACACACAATGAATTCGTAGGAAAATAATTTCAACTGAAAGTTGAAATGAAGAGAAAGATTGCTATGTAAAAATGATAAACAAAAAGGCGGAAAGAAATGATAAAAGAATTTTTTAAAGAAAGAATTTAGAAAAGAAAAGGAAAGAAAGAAAAAGACAAAAAGTAGCACGCAAAACACTACAACAATAAGTTATATGTTATGAAGATGACGACATAGTACTATTACGAGAAAACAGATCTACATTCACAAGTGCATATCAGTCAAAACGTTCAAATAGTTGAACTGTGAGAGGGGGGAAAAAAACAACATTAAGGTTCAACAAACCCATCAGTTTTTAAAACAAAACCTTTGAAGTTCGATAATACCCACACATGGCCACAACAAGAAAAAGATGATTATTGGTAACGATAATACCCACACATGGCCACAGCAAGAAAAAGATGATTATTGGTAAGAATTGTACACATGGCCACAGCAAGAAAAGATGATTATTGGTAAGAATTGTACACATGGCCATAACAAGAAAAGATGATTATTGGTAAGAATTGTACACATGGCCACAGATGATTATTGGTAAGAATTTTACACATGGCCACAACAAGAAAAGATGATTATTGGTAACGATAATACCCACACATGGCCACAACAAGAAAAAGATGATTATTGGTAACGATAATACCCACACATGGCCACAACAAGAAAACGATGATTATTGGTAACGATAATACCCACACAAGGCCACAACAAGAAAAAGATTATTATTGGTAACGATAATACCCACACATGGCCACAACAAGAAAAAGATGATTATTGGTAACGATAATACCCACACATGGCCACAACAAGAAAAAGATGATCATTGGTAACGATAACACCAATACATGGCCACAACAAGAAAAAGATGATTATTGGTAACGATAATAGCCACACATGGCCACAGCAAGAAAAAGATGATTATTGATAAGAATTGTACACATGGCCACAGATGATTATTGGTAAGAATTTTACACATGGCCACAACAAGAGAAAAAGATGATTATTGGTAACGATAATACCCACACATGGCCACAACAAGAAAAAGATGATCATTGGTAACGATAATATCCACACATGGCCACAACAAGGAAAAGATGATCATTGGTAACGATAATACCCACACATGGCCACAACAAGAAAAAGATGATTATTGGTAACGATAATACCCACACATGGCCACAACAAGAAAAAGATGATTATTGGTAACGATAATACCCGCACATGGCCACAACAAGAAAAAGATTATCATTGGTAACGATAATACCCACACATGGCCACAACAAGAAAAAGATGATTATTGGTAACGATAATACCCACACATGGCCACAGCAAGAAAAAGATGATTATTGGTAACGATAATACCCACACATGGCCATAACAAGAAAAGATTATCATTGGTAACGATCATACCCATACATGGCCACAACAAGAAAAGATGATTATTGGTAACGATAATACCCACACATGGCCATAACAAGAAAAAGATGATCATTGGTAACGATAATACCCATACATGGCCACAACAAGAAAAAGATGATCATTGGTAACGATAATACCCATACATGGCCACAACAAGAAAAAGATGATTATTGGTAACGATAATAGCCACACATGGCCACAGCAAGAAAAAGATGATTATTGGTAACGATAATACCCACACATGGCCACAACAGAAAAAGATGATCATTGGTAACGATAATACCCACACATGGCCACAACAAGAAAAAGATGATTATTGGTAACGATAATACCCACACATGGCCACAACAAGAAAAAGATTATTATTGGTAACGATAATAGCCACACATGGCCACAGCAAGAAAAAGAATGCTGATGATTATTGGTAACGATAATACCCACACATGAACATGGCCACAACAAGAAAAAGATGATCATTGGTAACGATAATACCCACACATGTACATGGCCACAACAAGAAAAAGATGATCATTGGTAAGAATTGTACAAACTGCGTGGAAAACTCAAAGACAAGCACAAGCTCAATTCATCTCAAAAGACAATTTTCCCCTCAGGCTAAGAATGCCTTTCTTTTGTAACCGTAGTGAGTACATTCTGCATTCTTGTGAAATTGTGTTGTGTAGGTTATCGCTGCTCTCTCTCTCTCTCTCTCTCTCTCTCTTCGGCTTTCTTATGAGATACTGCTGGATGAGACGAAGAATTGGCCACTTCGTTGCCTACAATGTCTCTCTGTCTGTCTGTCTGTCTGTCTGTCTCTCTCTCTCTCTCTCTCTCTCTCTCTCTCTCTCTCTCTCTCTCTCTCTCTGAGTTTACCTTTCTTTTCTTTTGATTATTTTCACTTATTAAGAACACATATGGTGGACATGCCGTCTTTCAACTTTTGGCTATTATATGTTTACATGTGACTAAATGTCTGTGCTATGTTTACATGTGACTAAATGTCTGTGCTATGTTTACATGTGACTAAATGTCTGTGCTATGTTTACATGTGACTGAATGTCTGTGCTCGTCGCGACTAAGCCATGCTGAGATGAAGTTGTCTTGTTTCAGGAACGAAACTAATGATAATTTTGACCATTCTTGACAACCGTAAGACACGTTTTTTTATTTTGCTTTTCAGGACCGAAACTAATGATAATTTTGACCATTCTTGACAACCGTAAGGCACGTTTTTTTATTTTGCTTTTCAGGAACGAAACTAATGATAATTTTGACCATTCTTGACAACCGTAAGGCACGTTTTTTATTTTGCTTTTCAGGAACGAAGCTAATGATAATTTTGACCATTCTTGACAACCGTAAGACACGTTTTTTTTTAATTTTGCTTTGTTTTTTGTTTGTTTTAAACTTTGAATTCAAATCAAAGAAAGACATTACATCGTAGATTTTAACATATGTAATTGGGGGAGTGATCCACTTGTCAATGCGCGCATTTCACGCTTTCCATCTGCTTTGCTTGGAATATTGACTGAAACATAAGTATCCCCAGGATTTTTTTCGGCCAGAGACAAAATGTAAGGGAAAGACATAGTTTACTTCCAGGCCATACATCTGTTTTCATTCAGTCAAGAGTGATGATGATGATGATGATAATGATGATGATGATGATGATGATGATGATGATGATGATGATGATGATGATGGACGATGATGATGATGATGATGATGATGATGATGATGATGATAATGATAGTGATAATGATAATGATGATGATGATGATGATAATGATGATGATGATGATGATGATGATGATGATGATGATGATGATGATGATAACGATGATGATGATGATGATGTTTGATGATGATGATGATGATAATGATAATAATGATGATGATGATTTCAACTGTAATATTATTGATAATAATGATATTTTAAAAAGTGATAATAATAATAACGTACATCAACGATAATAGTAAAAATAATAATGAGGAGGAAGAGGAAGAAGAGGAAAAGGAGGCGGAGGACGAGGAAAGGGAGAAGAAGAAGAAGAAGAAAAAGAAGAAGAAAGAAGAAGATGATGATGATGTGATGATGATGATGATGATGATGGATGATGATGAAGAAGAAGAAGAAGAAGAAGAAGAAGAAGAAGAAGATCGTGATCATGATGATGATGAATAGAAGACACCCTGAATTGGTCACTTGGCCAGTGATGCATAGGCAAGAAGTCAGGAAAGACAACTCCGAGGACTGGACGGAATACAACGCCTCTACCCTGTGACGCATGACCGTGCGCATTGAGCTCATTCCCAAACTGTCAGTCACTTTTACGACCTAATCACACAAGGTTCATTGGTTCCAATCAAAAACAAAAGATTGTCAAGGCGTAGACAACAGTTATCTCAACTATTGCCGGCTAGCCAGCCACTGGCATGGCGATTATTGCATGTCGAAGGCGTGCAGTGAATGGGAAACAACTATGACTATCGTGGATTTCCTCTCAGCAGTTATTTCCCTTTGGTTTACACACACACACACACACACACACACACACACACACACACACACACACTCCTTTAGTTTACACACACACACACACACACACACACACACACACACACACACACACACACACACACACACACGTAGACGTTTTTTTTTATTCGTAAAGGCCATAGCCCTTAGAAGGGGTAAATACATATCAAACCGCGCAAGTCAACTCATTTAACTAGCTTAACACATAATTTACGGCCTTACCATATCATGTCGCATTCTAAATTCCTTATACAAATACAAAGCGAACTGTTTAATTGTGTTTTCATTCAATGATGCCATTAACATAATCAGTTTGAACAGACAAGGTTTTCTTCAGTACTTAGGTGGGATTAATTGCTGTCGAACAGCTTGTAGTTCAGAACAAGTGAGAACAATTATTATAAATTGCATTATATATATACATATATATATAAAATCAGAGTTAAAAAGCCACTCAGAACGTTAAAAGTGCTCAACCATGTAGGGAGCGACATACCAGTTTAAAATAGGATTTTAAAATGAAGAGATTAAAACCTACAAGCTTGTTTCAAGCTAAAAACGCTCTCCTCAGGGTATATCCTGATGAGAGCGTTTTAGCTTGAAACAAGTTTGTAGGTTTTTTAATTCTTCCATTTTAAAATCCTATTTTAAACTGGTATATATATATATATATATTATAAAATAGAGAGAGAGAGAGAGAGAGAGAGAGAGAGAGGAGAGAGAGAGAGAGAGAGAGAGATGGATGGATAGATATCGTTCATGGATACACACACGCAGGCGCACTGGTGCTGTGGATGGAATAATATAAGTGCAACAAACCATCATTGTGTGTAGCCCTATGTTTTGTCAGCAGAACAGAAACGTGAAGCATACAGCAACAAACCATCATTGTGTGTAGCCCTATGTTTTGTCAGCAGAACAGAAACGTGAAGCACACGCTGTTCTCTGGACTCACTGAGATTGACGAACAAGATGAAGACTTCTTGTGGCAAATGAAAGCAAACAAAGAAACGCTTATGTAAACATAATAATCTATATCCCAAAAGGCTGAAACAAAATATGACAATTGATGTCGACGAAGAACATTGTAAAAAAAAGAAAGAAAAAAAAAAGACAGAAAGAAAGGAAGAAAGAAAGAAAGAATAAAATATAGATAGGTAGATAGATAGGTAGATAGCAAGATAGAGAGATAGATAGATAGATAGATAGATAGATAGATAGATAGATGGATGATAGATGGATAGGTAATAGATAGATAGACGACAGACTAGATAGATAGATAGATAAGAGATAGATAGATAGATAGATAGATAGATAGATAGATAGATAGATAGATAGACAGACGTAGATAGAAAAGAAAGAAAAGAATGAAAGAAAGAAGGACGGAAAGAAGGAAGGGAAAAAGATAATGCCATCTGGAGCCAACATCTCCTGTACCCGTCCCACCCTCTCTCCTTCTCCATTCCCGTTTCCCTCTCATATCTCTCCCCACCCCACCCCCACCATCACCACCAGGGCCCACTTTCTCCCTGTCTCCTTTCCCATTCCCGTTTCCCTCTCAGATCTCTCCCCACCCCACCCCACCATCACCACCAGGGCCCACTTTCTCCCTGTCTCCTTTCCATTCCTCCACCGTTAACATGAATGAAAACTTGACAAAAAAACAAAAATGATCTCAGCAAAATTCTGTCACATGAGTTTAAACCGTTATGACCTAACTGCCCTCAGCGCTCGGGAAAACAAACAAACAAACAAAAAGATGATCCACCATTTCTTGACCAGCTCACATGGATCTTGGATGTGTCTGTCAGATGCGACCGCACTGTCCGGCACTCCCTGCAGCAGATTCGGCAACACACGCATTGTCCCTTCCTTGGCATGTGATTCACAACAGCGACATCAATGGATACATGTGGTTAAGAGACGTTTACAACGATTCACATCAATGGATACATGTGGTTAAGAGACGTTTACAACGATTCACATCAATGGATACATGTGGTTAAGAGACGTTTACAACGATTCACATCAATGGATACATGTGGTTAAGAGACGTTTACAACGATTCACATCAATGGATACATGTGGTTAAGAGACGTTTACAACGATTCACATCAATGGATACATGTGGTTAAGAGACGTTTACAACGATTCACATCAATGGATACATGTGGTTAAGAGACGTTCACAACGATTCACGACATCAATGGATACATGTGGTTAAGAGACGTTTACAACGATTCACATCAATGGATACATGTGGTAAAGAGACGTTTACAACGATTCACATCAATGGATACATGTGGTTAAGGGACGTTTACAACGATTCACATCAATGGATACATGTGGTTAAGAGACGTTTACAACGATTCTAAAACCCTGCAGTACTACAAGCGAAAGCTTGACTTGACTAAGTAAGTACATTATGCATATACGATGGGCAAATGCATGAAAAGAAAATAGGTGGGGCGGCAGACGAGCGAGGTGGGGAGGGAGGGAGGGGGGGGGGATAGCTAAGGTGAGGATGGGATGAAGGTTCTTTGGCATGGCAGAAGCAGTACCAAGAGAAATGGCGGAAATGTAGCATACAAAAATGCCTGACGTGATGCTTAACATCTCATAAAGCAAACTACTTATGAACGGGGATGTAATAGATGGGTTGGTGGATGGGTGGGCGTTCTTTAGTATGTTCTTCATGTCTGTCAGAACATTCTCTCGTCTGTTTCCAACTGTAAATCTAATCAGCATCATTGTTCAGAGCTTGATTTGTGTTTTACGTGGAGATGATTGCAGTATACTCCCAGACAGCCATGCGCCTTGTTGTACACGTATTAAGTCATCACCACCTGGAAGACTATGGAAGACGTCTGAGGCAAAAGAACCCACACAACCGACACTTTCAAAGAGGTGCCACAGTGGTAGTGTGTGTCGCCGGCATGTTGTCGACGTAGTTGATGCCGAAGGCGGAGATGAAGACGTTGAGGATGGTGATGATCAGGATGATGCACACCGAGACGTTGTTCAGGCGCTCGGCACGCTTGTGGGCGGGTCTCCGTCCGGGTCCATCATGCCCAAGATCAGCAGTACCACCCCGGCCACCACCTGCAACACCAGGTGTTGTTGATTACCACCTGCAGTACCAGGCATTGTATTACCACCTGCAACACCAGGTGTTCTATTCCCTACCACCTGAAACACCAGGTGTGTTTGAATTACCCACCTGCAGTACCAGGTGTTGTACCACCTGCAACACCAGGTGTGTTTGAATTACCCACCTGCAGTACCAGGTGTTGTTGAACTACCACCGGCAACACCAGGTGTTGTAATACCTACCACTGCAACATCGGCTGTCGTGTTATCTACCCCCTGAGCTCTAGGTGCGGTGTTGGCGGTAATCTGCAAACATCGTGATGGAGCCGAGTGGAAGTGGAGTGAGTCAAGTGCATTGCACGGTACTGCATTGCTTGACAGTGGAGAGGAGTGGTGTGCTTTGCCCATTATTGCATTGCACGGTACTGCATTGCTTGACAGTGGAGAGGAGTGGTGTGCTTTGCCCATTATTGCATTGCACGGTACTGCATTGCTTGACAGTGGAGAGGAGTGGTGTGCTTTGCCCATTATTGCATTGTACGGTACTGCATTGCTTGACAGTGGAGAGGAGTGGTGTGCTTTGCCCATTATTGCATTGCACGGTACTGCATTGCTTGACAGTGGAGAGGAGTGGTGTGATTTGCCATTATTGCATTGTAGGGTACTACATTGCTTGACAGTGGAGAGGAGTGGTGTGCTTTGCCCATTATTGCATTGCACTGCATTGCATTGTTTTGTTGGGAGTGGAGTGGAGTGGTGTGCTTTGCCCTTATTGATAGCATTGTGTTGCATTGTTTGCAGTGGAGTGGGTGCCAGTGTGGTGTGAGTGGTGTGCTTTGCACTTTATTGAATAGCATTGTGTGCATTGTTTTGTAGTGGAGTGGAGTGGAGTGGTGTGCTTTGCACCTTATTGAATAGCATTGTGTTGCATTGTTTTGTAGTGGAGTGAGTGGAGTGGTGTGCTTTGCACCTTATTGCATTGCACTGCATTGCATTGTTTTGTAGTGGAGTGGAGGGAGTGGTGTGCTTTGCACCTTATTGAATAGCATTGTGTTGCATTGTTTTGTAGTGGAGGGAGTGGTGTGGAGTGCTTTGCACCTTATTGCATAGCATTGTGTTGCATTGTTTGTTGTGGAGTGGCGTGGAGTGGTGTGGTGTGCTTTGCATCATATTGAATAGCATTGTGTTGCATTGTTTTGTTGTGGAGTGGAGTGGAGTGGAGTGCTTTGCACCTTATTGAATAGCATTGTGTTGCATTGTTTTGTTGTGGAGTGGAGTGGAGTGGTGTGGTGTGCTTTGCACCTTATTGCATAGCATTATGTTGCATTGTTTTGTTGTGGAGTGGAGTGGAGTGGAGTGTGTTCTTTGCACCTTATTGCATAGCATTATGTTGCATTGTTTTGTTGTGGAGTGGAGTGGAGTGGTGTGGAGTGGTGTGGAGTGCTTTGCACCTTATTGAATAGCATTGTGTTGCATTGTTTTGTTGTGGTGGAGTGGAGTGGTGTGAGTGGTGTTCTTTGCACCTTATTGATAGCATTTGTTGCATTGTTTTGTTGTGGAGGAGTGGAGTGGTGTGGAGTGGTGTGAGTGCTTTGCACCTTATTGAATAGCATTGTGTTGCATTGTTTTGTTGTGGAGTGGAGTGGAGTGGTGTGGAGTGGTGTGGGGTGCTTTGCACCTTATTGCATAGCATTTGTTGCATTGTTTTGTTGTGGAGTGGAGTGGTGTGGTGTGGAGTGGTGTGGTGTGCTTTGCACCTTATTGCATAGCATTATGGTGCATTGTTTTGTTGTGGAGTGGTGTGGAGTGGAGTGGTGTTCTTGCACCTTATTGCATAGCATTATGTTGCATTGTTTTGTTGTGGAGTGGAGTGGAGTGGCGTGGTGTTCTTTGCACCTTATTGCATAGCATTATGTGCATTGTTTTTGTGAGTGGAGTGGAGTGGGTGGAGTGGTGTGGAGTGCTTTGCACCTTATTGAATAGCATTGTGTTGCATTGTTTTGTGGAGTGGAGTGGTGTGGAGTGGAGTGCTTTGCACCTTATTGAATAGCATTGTTGCATTGTTTGTTGTGGAGTGGAGTGGAGGGGAGTGGTGTGCTTTGCACCTTAACTTGCATAGCATTATGTTGAAATGTGTTTGATGTTGTGGAGTGGAGTGGAGTGGTGTGGAGTGCTTTGCACCTTATGCATAGCATTATGTTGCATTGTTTTGTTGTGGAGTGGAGTGGTGTGGAGTGGTGTGGAGTGCTTTGCACCTTATTGAATAGCATTGTGTTGCATTGTTTTGTGGAGTGGAGTGGTGTGGAGTGGTGTGCTTTGCACCTTATTGAATAGCATTGTGTTGCATTGTTTTGTAGTGGAGTGGAGTGGAGGGAGTGCTTTGCACCTTATTGCATTGCACTGCATTGCATTGTTTTGTAGTGGAGTGGTGTGGAGTGGAGTGCTTTGCACCTTATTGAATAGCATGTGTTTGCATTGTTTTGTTGTGGAGTGGTGTTGAGTGCTTTGCACCTTATTGAATAGCATTGTGTTGCATTGTTTTGTAGTGGAGTGGAGTGGTGTGGAGTGCTTTGCACCTTATTGAATAGCATTATGTTGCATTGTTTTGTAGTGGAGTGGAGTGGAGTGGTGTGCTTTGCACCTTATTGCATAGCATTATGTTGCATTGTTTTGTTGTGGAGTGGAGTGGAGTGGTGTGGAGTGCTTTGCACCTTATTGCATAGCATTATGTTGCATTGTTTTGTTGTGGAGTGTTGTGGAGTGGTGTGGAGTGCTTTGCACCTTATTGAATAGCATTGTGTTGCATTGTTTTGTGGAGTGGAGTGGTGTGGAGTGGAGTGCTTTGCACCTTATTGAATAGCATTGCATTGTTTTGTTGTGGAGTGGAGTGGAGGGGAGTGGTGTGCTTTGCACCTTATTGCATAGCATTATGTTGCATTGTTTTGTTGTGGAGTGGAGTGGAGTGGAGTGGTGTGCTTTGCACCTTATTGCATAGCTTTGTGTTGCATTGTTTTGTTGTGGAGTGGAGTGGAGGGGAGTGGTGTGCTTTGCACCTTATTGCATAGCTTTGTGTTGCACTGTTTTGTTGTGGAGTGGAGTGGTGTGGAGTGCTTTGCACCTTATTGCATAGCTTTGTGTTGCATTGTTTTGTTGTGGAGTGGCGTGGAGTGGTGTTCTTTGCACTTTATTCCACTGCAATACATTGCATTGTTTTGCAGTGGTGTGGGGTGGGGTAGAGTGCTTTGCACCATGCTGCAAATACAGACCCAGACAAGAATCAAAGACACAGACAGTCACACTGCCGTGCAGACAGACACACAGCCAGGCACACGGACAAACCGGTAAAGGAATGGACATAGCCGGCAAGATGAGGAGCTTACCGACCGGTTTCAGTCTGACAGACGGGCAGATAGACAGACAGACAGACAGACATGCACACATATGTGCAGACGTGTTAGGCGACGGCGGTGATGGACAAAGAGGTCATCATAGAAAAAAGACAGACAGACAGACAGACAGATAGGCAGGCGTACAGCTTGACACGCTGACAGATTTGTAAGCTAACAGGAAAACCCAGGAGATGAGAAAGCCATCATCAAACACAGGCAGACAGGCAGACAGACAGATAGACATACAGACTGACAAACAGATGTACAGACATGGGAGGCGACAGCAAACGCCAGAAAGACGAAAAGGCCGTCATACAACGGAGACAGGCAGACTCACAGATGCACAGACAGACAGACAGACAAACACACAGACGTACAGACCGTTGACTGACGTACAAACGCGTACACCAAATGGACAAAGAGCCCATCATCCAACAACACAGACAGACACACAGACAGACACACAGACAGACACACAGACACACAACCATGCATAGAGACATATACCCATACCTGTACAGTGACGAAGAAATCTTAGAGATGAGAAGGCCACCATTCAACACAGACTAATGGATAAACAGACAGACTGACAAACGGTAAAGATGAGCATACAGACAGACAGACAGATGTCCGGATAGACATAGTCAGACATACAGATAGACATAGACATACATACAAACAGACGTAGACATACAGACAGACACATACAGACATAACGACAGATACAGACAGACAGACAGAGACAGACATCTGACAGACACACACAGACATACAGACAGGAGCACTGACCAGTAAGGTGACAGGAGTACCCAGGCGCACGAGGGATCTGTCATCCAACACAGATATTCAGACAGAGGTACAGACAAAAAAAACAACAACAGATGTACAGATAGACACAGACAGACATACAGACAGACGCACAAACTTGTAAGGTGACAGAGACACCCGCGCGGACGAAGAGGCCATCATCCAACACAGACAGACAGATGAACGAACAGACAGACGGACAGACAGATAGACAGACAAACAGACGGACAGACAGACAAACGTACGGACCTGCAGGGTCACGGAGAAGCCCAGAAGGACGAGGAGGCCTATGTAGAAGTTGCCTCTGCTGTTGACAGGGATGTCCACCAGCGCCTTGAGCTGGGAGGCATTGGCCATCAGCAGGGCAAAGTCCAGAGCCCCCTGAGCCACCGTCTTCCGTGTGGCGTAGGAGTTCGAGGGTACGAAAGGCTGCACACGTCATTGTCCAGTGTAAACATGGAAATAAATGAAGAGATTAAGGAATAAGTACATCCATCCATCCATCCATCCATCCATCCATCCATCCATCCATCCATACATGCATAAACAAATAAAGAAATGGATAACCATACAAATACATAGATGATCTGATATGATTACTTACTCAGTTAATAAATAATGAAAAAATGAATAAAATAATCCACTAGCTTATAAATATTCAAACAAAAATAAATAATGGAATTATTAAATGAGTAAATAGATAAATCAAATACTTCACAAATAAATGATTATAATAATTTCAAATCTTTGCCAAGTCATTACTGTAATGATGGA
>CM031615.1:2792229-2794380 GCA_018398815.1 Conus ventricosus
ATCTTAAAGGAGTGTCCTGCGCGTGCCTGTACCCATCGTCAACACAGCGCAGGCCTCCAGGGTGGTACAGGACTGCTCAAAGATAGGGGAAGACAGTGCTTCTCTGGTCCCCCCAGCACCTTCGGGTTTTCTTTTTCTTCTTTGCCTTAACTAGGGTGACCCTGGGGAAAGGTCCAGTGACGGTGGAAAGACCCACTGACCACAGGGAAAGCCTTTGACAGTGGGAAACTACAACTTTGGATTCTCTCTTGAGGGCACATAAGACCGTATGTCGAAAGCTTGGGTGTGTCTGGAGTGGCACTGTCTTCATCTGTCCGTGGGCAGGGGTGGTTGGGTCTGTGGGGGTGCTCGCAGCTGGGGGGTGTTTTTCGCCGGGGCTCTGCAGTCATGAAATACGGCGGTACACCCATGGGATGCTACTTTAAGGCTGTTAGAGCTGCATCCCGTAGTCTGATTTACCTCTGTTTTAGGAGCATTATGTCCCTTGATAACTTAATGGGGTGTCCCCGCGCGTGCCTGTACCCATCGCAACACAGCGCAGGCCTCCAGGGTGGTACAGGACTGCTCTAAAGGCAGGTGAAGACAGTGCTCTCTGGTCCTCCCCACACCTTCGGTGTTCCTTTTTCTTCTTTGCCTTAACTAGGGTGACCCTGGAGAAAGGTCCAGTGACGTGAGGAAAGACCCACTGACCACAGGAAAGTCCTGTTGACAGTGGGAAAGACTACAACTTTGGATTCCTCTTGGGCACAAAGACCGTATGTCGAAACTTGGCTGTGTCTGGAGTGGCACTGTCTTCATCTGTCCGTGGGCAGGGTGGTTGGGTCTGTGGGGTGTGCTCGGCAGCTGGGGGTGGTGTTTTCACCTGGTGGCCTGCAGTCATGAAATGGGCTGGTAACACCATGGGATGCTACTTAAAAGGGGTTATGAGCGCTCGTAGTCGATTTACCTCTGTTCAGAGCAGTTATGTCCCTTGATCTTAAGATTCCTGCCGTGCCTGTACCCATCGCAACACAGCCACCTCCAGGGGTGGTACAACTGCTCTAAAAAGGGAGGTGAAGACATTTCTCTCTGTCCCCCCCACACCTTCGGTTCCTTTTCCTCATAATAAAAAATGCAATACAAAAGATGGCGATGAAAGGATGATATGAGATGATGATTGATGATGATGATTGAAAGAAGGGGGAAGACAATAAAGGCGTAATACAAAAATCAATATTAAGAAAGAACAGGACGGGGGGGGGGGGGGGGGGGGGGGGGGGGGGGGGGACACACAATTCCACAGATCAACGGACAGACAGACATACTACCACTCTTTACCCCCTCTCCCCCCTTCATCCATTCCTGTACAACAGCATGTGGAGCACATGACACGCGCAACCACACATTCTATTACTACCACCCCACCACCCCAATCCACGTGACATGCGCAACCACACATTCTATGTACTACCACCACCACCCCAATCCCACGTGACACCGCAACCACACATTCTGTGTACTACCACCACCACCCCAATCCCACGTGACACGTGCAACCACACATTCTATGTACTACCACCTCCACCCCATCCCACGTGACACGTGCAACCACACATTCTATGTACTACCACCTCCACCCCAATCCCACGTGACACGTGCAACCACACATTCTATGTACTACCCCTCCACCCCAATCCCACGTGACACGCGCAACCACACATTCTATGTACATACCACCTCCACCCCAATCCCACGTGACACGCGCAACCACACATTCTGTCCTACTACCACACCACCCCAATCCCACGTGACACGCGCAACCACACATTCTGTCTACTACCACCAACACCCCAATCCCACGTGACACGCGCAACCACACATTCTGTCTACTACCACCACCACCCCAATCCCACGTGACACGCGCAACCACACATTCTGTGTACTACCACCACCACCCCATCCCACGTGACACGCACAACCACACATTCTGTGTACTACCACCACCACCCCAATCCCACGTGACACGCGCAACCACACATTCTGTGTACACACCACCCCAACCCAGTGACACCGCAACCACATTCTGTCTACACCACCAACCCCAACCAACAAACACGCGAGCACAAAGCCACGCATGGTTACAAAGTAAGTCCCCATGAAATATCCGATATA
>CM031615.1:2800380-2831577 GCA_018398815.1 Conus ventricosus
GGATATGTTGGGGAAACACCTAAAAGCTGACATCTCACTTTTAAGGAATACTATGCGCGTGTTCAAAACTACAGCCACCGCGCACGGTCAAAAGTAGGGTTCGCGGACTTCTCTTCACGAAAAGAGGCGGATTATTCATGGCCAATCTCCATTGCTAACCCTTCAAAAGTATGGCGAATTTTTATAGCGAAAAGTCAAAAAGATTTGACAGAGCATTTAACATGAGAGGAAGGCCTAATCCCTGGATGTGGTAATGTTACAGCTGTATTTTTCACTCTAACATTCCTCCTTGATTGTTTTCTAACCTTTCTTGCAGCTATGTTGAAAAGAAATAAAGAATCTTGAATTTCTGCGCGCGCGTGTGTGTGTGTGTGTGTGTGTGCATGCGTGCGTGCGTGCGCGCGCGCGCGCGCGTGTGTGAGTGAATGTGTGTGCGTGTGCGTGTGCGTGTGTGTGTGTGTGTGTGTAAAAGGCAACAGTGAGGTGATCAGGTCATCCACGTTTCAATAAAATGGGGCGATTCGAAAAACGGTATGTGTGTGTGTGTGTGTGTGTGTGTGTTGATTGATTGATTGATTTAATTTAACGTCTGTTCACAACAATGGTGATTTTAGACTAGAAATAAACCAATCCAAAAAAATAAAAACACACACACACACACACAAAAAAAATAAATAAATAAATTAAAACGGGCTGTGTAAGAGTTTGTGTCTGTGTTTGCGCGCGCGCGCGCGTTGTGTGTGTGTGTGTGTGTGTGTGTGTGTGTGTGTGTGTGTGTGAGTGTGTGTGTGTGTGTGTTGTGTGTGTGTGTGTGTGTGTGTGTGTGTGTGTGTGTGTGTGTGTGGTGTGTGTGTGTGCGTGTGTTGGTGTACTGTGCGTATGCGTGTGTGTGTGTGTGTGTGTGTGTGTGTGTGTGTGTGTGGTGTGTGTGTGTGTGTGTGTGTGTGTGTGTGTGTGTGTTAGTGTGAATATGCACTCATGTGTGAAAGGCTACGTATAAACATTCATACAATAACTATAAATGATTTAATGTTTACAATAAATTTGCAAGTATAGTGCTGGATAAAACTGATGCAATTTGTATCATTTCTTCGCTGTAGATTATATCATTTTAAAGATCTCATTTTTGCTACATCTATCCCGGATATGTTGTATAACAGGGATAGCAATGGGCAATCAAAAAGAATATGTTCAATTGATATTGAATGACCACAAGCACATTCTACATTTTTTGAAAATTTAGTCTTCCATGATTTAATCGAATTTTGTAAATGAGACTAGACAAGGATCTCGAACACGGTAATATTTTTGACTTTGAAGGAAGCTTTTCTGTCATTATACGACTTTCTAACATCGAATTTTTTCATGATTTTCTAATTTTAGTGTACTGTCAGGATGTTTTCTAATAGCTCCTCTTTTCGCTGTGTGTGTGTGGTGTGTGTGCGTGTGTGTGTGTGTGTGTGTGTGTGTGTGTGTGTGTGCGTGCGTGTGCGCGCGTGTGTGTGTGATATTGCGCGCGCACGTGTGTGTTATATTTCTTCCCTCATTACACGTGACTGTATCTGTGTATGTACGCTCACTTGTTATGTATGTGCTTTTGTATGTGTAAGTGTACGAGCATTTGCGCACATGCGTGTGCTTGATGTATACATGTAATCATCTCTTCTCTTCTCTTCTCCCTCCCTCCCTCTCTCTCTCCCTCGCTCTCTCTCCCTCTTTGTCTCTCTCCCTCTATCTACCTCTCTCTCTCCCCCCCTCTCTCTCTCTCTCAATCTCTCTCTCTCTCCTTCCTCTCTCTCTCTCTCTGCACCCCCCTCCCCCACTCTCCTCCTCTCTTCCCCCTCCCCCCCCCCAACTCTCTCTCCATGAACATTACGACACAGTTGACCACCCCTGAACAGGTTATGCGTGATATTTGTTCATCAGCATCCAGCAATCAGAAGTTTGTTGACAGCGCCCAAAAATCCTCCAAAACACAACATCCAACTAAGTACATAGCAATGGTTAGGTAATGTTGCTTATAGCCCAGCCGACCGCAAAGGGCCATATCAGGGCTGTCACCACGTTACAATCAACTCACAAGTCATTCATTCACACAACTCCTTAAACTACATCTTCTAAAAACCTACCCGAAATTTGGTTTAAAATCTTTCCACTATGAAATCTCAGATCGATGAAAAAAATGTTAATCACTTTCAAGAATTCAAAGATCGCATCAGGTGAACATCTCTGAACAAGGTTTTCATGGAATCTGCTGTAAAATGTTTGTGTCTCACACCAATGCAAGTCCCAACACTCGTAATTTAGTTCAAGACTGGGAATTGATTCAAATTGTGGAAAAATCTGATCGAGAATGACTTTAAGAAATTTGAGCGAAACATTTTCATGTAAGAGACTAGTGACACATCCAAGAGCGCAAATCTTAGAGTTTCAAGCGGAATAATTTTTTTTTTTATATATAAGTGATAATGATGCATCAAAGTGTGCATAATTTGGGAGATTTAAGCGAAGCGTTTTCATGTAGAATTGAATGGAATGCATCAAACAATTCATAATTTGGGAGATTAGAGCGAAACGTTTTTCAGTCGAGAGTGATTGTGACGCATAGGAGAGCGCATAATACATATATATCTCGAGTTGCCGATGATCACCCTTGACCTCTACAGAATGCAGTTTGTGTATGTTTAAAGAACCCTCGCCCACGACAGTTGTCTCCATAGATCGAAGAAGAAGAAGAAGAAGAAAATAAATTACAAATAAAGAACGCCAACAAAACAGTCCGCAGAAGTGTGTCTGGCGGACTGGAGTGGGTGGGGAGTGGGAACAAATGGAGAAGAATAAGCGGGGGTAAACATATATACACGCACGCATATATGTTTGCACGAGCGCGCGCGCGCGCGCGCGCACACACACACACACACAACACGTACAACACAACACAACACACACACACACACACTCACGTACAACACACAACACAACACACACACACACAACACACACACACACGCATGCACGCACGCACACGCACACACACGCAAGCACGCACGCACGCACACACGCACGCACGCACGCACACACACACACACACACACACACACACACACACACACACACACACACCACACACACACACACACACAATGAATTCGTAAGAAAAAAATTTCAACTGAAAGTTGAAGAGAAAGATTGTTATGTAAAAATGATAAACAAAAAGACGGAAAGAAATGAATAAAAAAGAAGAAACAATTTAGAAAAGAAAAAGAAAAGAAAGAAAAAGAAAAAGAAGAAAAAAAAAAAGCAGCACGCAAAACACCACAACACCAAGCTATATGTTATGAATATCACAACATAGTGCTAGTACGAGAAAATAGATCTATATTCACAAGTGGATATCAGTTAAACGTTCAGATAGTTGAACTATCAGAGGGGAAATAAAAAGGAAACAATACGGTTTAACAAAACCATCTGTTTTTAAAACAAAACCTTTGAAGTTCGATAATACCCACACATGGCCACAGCAAGAAAAAGATGATTATTGGTAAGAATTTTACACATGGCCACAGCAAGAAAAAGATGATTATTGATAACGATAATACCCACACATGGCCACAGCAAGAAAAAGATGATTATTGGTAAGAATTTTACACATGGCCACAGCAAGAAAAAGATGATCATTGGTAACGATAATACCCACACATGGCCACAGCAAGAAAAAGATGATTATTGGTAAGAATTTTACACATGGCCACAGCAAGAAAAAGATGATTATTGGTAAGAATTGTACACATGGCCACAGCAAGAAAAAGATGATTATTGGTAAGAATTGTACAAACTGCATGGAAAACTCAAAGACAAGCACAAGCTCGATTCATCTCAAAAGACAATTTCCCCTCAGGCTGAGAAATACCTTTCTTTTGTGACAGTAGCGAGTACATTCTGCATTCTTCTGAAATTGCGTTGTGTAGGTTATCGCTGCTCTCTCTCTCTCTCTCTCTCTCTCTCTCTCTCTCCTCTCTCTCTCTCTCTCTCTCTCTCTCTCTCACGCACAATACCATCCACCCTTCACACACTCGAACCGTTTTTTCTGGGTTTTTTTCACACAATCAATTCCCACACTCCAGTTTTTTTTCTTCTTCCCGAACGTTCACGGTTTGTGCACTGGTGACCACACTGTCACTGAGGTCCTGATGCCCAGCAGACGAAGCGCCCAACGATGAAGAATCGACGATGTCACAAGGTTCAACACGGAGTCACTGATTCAAAGTACACTGTGACACACATTGAAGAAAATGAAGAGCCCAGCAGCTCAGCAGATCTCAGCAGCAGGAGGGGGAGCTCTGACGCTCGCAGAAGGATGAGCTCGCTCCCTTCCAGTCGTTCGTAGCGATGACCTAGAGGTCGGCCAGAAAGAAGTCGGAAACAGGGCAGTACCAGGTAAGATGCCTCACACCAGAGGTTGCAGCAGCAGAGCGGTCAAACCTTGTCGACACCTGGAGATAAAATAGTTTCATGACTTCTCTGGCCCGCAACTGATCATAGAACTTCGGGCACACCAGAACTACAACCCAATGTCTCTGCGACTTCAGTGTCGGCCAAGGCATTTGAGCCATCAAACTAAGTGTAACACATACACCAACAACCCAATCTGGCACTCACAATTCTACCAAACGGGACATAAATCAGCCTACAATATCCATTAAAAAAAAACAACAGAGCGCACGCACACACACACACACACACACACACACACACACACACACACACACACACACACAAAACAGTTGTTAACTTCCGATTATGAACACCCCGGCTTTCTCCATATTCTGGAATGTCGAAGTCAACAAAGTCAATTAATAATACTGTCAATGTGACAAAAATTATTAACAACCATCCTTTCACATACCACACTATCAATATCATATTATTCCAGATCTCAGTCGACACACCTTAAACGGTATGTACCCAAGTGGGACAGGATGATGCCATAAATCAATCAAGGAAATAATCCACAGGGAATTTATAAAATAATAAAAAATTACTATTTTCTTCAACGGCATATAATGAATGCCAAACGATTCAACAACCACAACACCGGAGAGCGGAAACCCTCGCCGCTGCTGAATAAGAGACAATATTGGGTCAGCCCCGAAATGATATCATAATCCAATAATAAAATGAATGACCACTGTCACTGCCCTGAACTCAAACAGCGCAGTATCACCAAAACCGATAGCGATCGAAAACAAATGACCGGCGAGGCCATATATAGTAACGAAGACCCAGACATACTAACAAAAGCGGAGCGACAGGACAGCGCCCCCCTGCTGGGCTGTACGTGACTAGGCATACGCCTAATCAATTTCAACTTGCAACTCATTGCACTAACTTAAGAATAATACAACAAATTTAAAACTACCTATTCCAACTTCCAATCATAATCGCAAAAAGAAAAACATAATGCATTAAATATATCAATGCATAACACCGCAAATATTCATCACTTCAAACCACCAATGTCATATCATTTACCAACTTCACACAATACCATTTCCTTTCCAACTACAATAACCACCTTCACACTCCCTCTTCCCCCTACTCGAAGTCAAAGCACACACACCCCCCCCCCCCCTCCCATTATCGCTTCGGCGCAACAGCCATCCTTTATATGAAAAGAGGGGCATACGAAATAATTTTCTTCTCCAATTAAAAGAAAAATAAGAATAAACAAAAACCTATTATAATCCTCATCAATTTTCATATATACGAACTTACTGTTAGACTAGATTATTATCGGAATTTAAAACAACACATTGTTTTCTTTTTTTAAAAATTCATTTTCAACAAACGACGCAAACACAATGCAATGAAAACAACAACCGCCGCGATAACCTCTCGCCTGAAACAGTAGCGCGCGTCAAGCATATGACACCTCCCTCATTGTCACGGTCAAAATTCAACACAACCAAAGTGTGGTCCGTCGCCGGCCACTTCAACTGGACATAAGTCCAAACGCAGACATCTTGGCGCCACGAAGACGGCTCCATGCGTCGCATCCAGCCAATTTAGCACAGCGGGGAGACAGCAGACAGTCTGAGTGGCTGGACCGACAGGTCTCGGTAGGTTTGGTCAGACGTCGTGGCGCCTAACCAGACTCATCTAGCCAATTTAGAGTGACCAGTGTCCACGAGTTAAGCCACACGGCGCCAGTTAAGTAGGAAAGGGGGAAGGTAGTGTGTGGTGGGGGCGAAATCTAGCTAATCAATTAAATGACCAATTGACCACCACAGAGAGTGAGGCGTGTAGGCGTGGCTGTCATGATTTGAATATCCAATGGAATTAGAGGGAGATAACTTCGGGTATCAGGCGGTAAAAATACTGACCAATGGTACTGGCCCTTGGACACGGAGTGAGGGCATAAAGTAATGCGTGAGTGAGAGAGAGGGGAGAACGAAGAAAACGAACAGACAGAGAGAGAGAGGAAGAAGTTCGGGGGAGTAGGCTCTCGCCTACAGGAAGGCAGGGAGATGAGAACGAACAGAGAAACAGAGAGAGAGAGAGGTTCTGGGGTGTAGTCTCTGCAGGAGAAAGGCAGAGAGATGAGAGGAGTGAAGTTTAAGCATTAGCACCAGATAGTCTGCACAGAACGAACAGAGAGAGACAGAGGAAGAGGCTCTGTGTAAGCTCTGACGAGAGAGAAGCAGAGAGATGAGGGGAGAACGAACAGAGAGAGAGAGAGAGAGGTTCGGAGTGGAAGCTCTGCAGGAGAGAGGGCAGAGAGAGAGATGAGGGGAGGAGAGGAGAGAACCAAGTTGAGAGATTAGCAGGAGATAGTCTGCAGGGGAAGGACTAAAAGAGAGATGTGGAGAGAGAGAGTTGCTAACTAATGAAGAAGAAAAGAAAGAAAAGAAAAAAAAAAGAAAAGAAAAGCAACCATGTCCATTTGATAGGGCAGACTAGAAGAGAGAGAGAGAGTGCAATGCGTTAATGCAGGAAGGAAGAAAGGAGAACAGATCGATGTTGATAGTCACTGTTCTATCTTAACCGGGGTTCGACCTCATACCTGGCAGCGTCACTTCGTCAAGCAGAACCACAGACCAACGCCGGTGCCATCAGACCAAAACCAGTGCCAGCAGTTGTGTCGTGCTTGTGAAAGTGACAGTGAAAAGAAAAAGAAAAGAAAAGAAAAGACAGTGATTCGTGAATAGTTAAGATCACCTGGCCAGGTAAAGTAGAAATCTGTTTATACCCGGGTTAGTTAATGATGTTTTAGATAAATGATTTTGTGAAGTTCAGGAAAGAGAGAATGTTTTATTTTGTTTGATTCCATATGCATTGATGTTTCGTTCTATGAACATGTGTAGTAAAGTTATAGACTTTACTAGTGGTTTGATGTGACGAATGCATGATATATAAATGAGATCGTAAGCAAGCTGTGAGTGTGTTTGGGCTGTGCGCTAGTCCTTCCTCCATCGACATCACCAGAGGTTGACACTCTCACTCCTTCCCCCCTTGTCTACAAGCCGGCGCGATTTACGGCCCCGTAGATCCTCTGTTTTTATACTAAACTGAATCGCGCTTCTCACATTTCGCCTATGTACAAACGATGCGTTTCGATCCAGAATCATCTACCTCCAACTCCCTTCTTCAATGAACAACCTGCCCTACACTTCTCACCTGGAGTTACGATGACCAACGAAGACAACACAGGACAAACACCCGCCACAGCAGCTCCAGACCGGGGAAACCCTCGCTCCCTTGAAGGCGTGGACACTGGTGGCAGACACCGACACACCGATAACTTCTAGGAATCCCGAGCTGTCACAAGGACACACCGATGGGTTTCCTGGCAGCCCACTAAACAAAGTGGCAAAACTGCCTCACCAAACGCTGGATCAGAAGACCTCCGTCTCGAGCCAGGAGTCGCAAACAACTGAAACAGTCAGTCAAAAAACAGACGACACTTAAGAGTTGACAGACATCGTGAAACTGACAAGGCCCACACCCTGACTTCGACCAATCATCAATAGGTTGCCCAGGGAACGGCACGACAAAACTCCAGATAGGGGCATAGATCTAGATAGAAACAGTCGTATGCCGACTCGAAACACCAACTTGACAGAAGACCAATCAGCAATAAGTCACCAAGGGTGACGAGACCACACTTCCCAATATGGGAACAACTGTGTATCGGCACAGACTCTAGATATAAATCCCTCCAATCATCAATCGATAACCACCAACAGCTTGTACACAAGACCAAATGTGGACACAACCATATACAAGCACCGACCTCAAATAGTTGGTCAACCAATCACCCATAAATCACCACGGCAACAGACCACAAAATCACAAGAATGGATACAGCCAAATATAGGCACAAACTTCACCCTCTTTGGTCGATCACCTACCAAATATCGACACGGGAAAAAGAAAGAACTGACTGCTGCAATAACTCCGCCTTGCAATATGCGCAATTATGTCCCTTGAATGTCCGTGCGTGACACAGATTGCGGGACAAGAAACACGACGCCGATCGGGCAGAAAGAAGCGACGTTTGGTAGGCTTACAATGATTACGAAGAACGAGCAACCACTTACCTCTTCTCATATTCGGTACAACATGGCTTGTGCATGGAAACAAGGCCGTTGTTAGGAAAGGGGGCCATGGGATTGAAAATAATAACGATCATGATAATGATAATTTTGCAATGATAGGTTTTTTTTTCTTGTGAAAATATGCCGAGTCAGGCGTGCAGGCTGTCTTTCTAGTGTCATACGGTCATATATTCTTGCGCAAATCGTGGACATCACGTGTGATCGACTCGACTCGACACCACGGCGAATCACGAGGAACAGCAAAATAAAATGACGGTAAAAATGGACACTCGATGAAGAGAACTGAACAAATCATGCACAGCTTTCTTTTTCTTTTCTTTCTCTCTCCCCCCCCCCCCCCCTTTACTTCAGCTACATGAAGACACGTGAACTGTTATGTAACACTTTCGATCATTTTCGATTCTAAATGTAAAAAAAGGAGGAAAAAAAAAGGAAAGAAAGAAAGCGCCTCATGTACGACAGAAATAAATAACAGTATTAGATTTTTTTCCCAGTTTATTCCTTGTTCTGTAACTTTATTTCTCCAACAACAGTTGCTCTTTAAAGCATTCAAATAAAGAAACTAAGATTGTGTGATGATATTCCAAACAGACCCAGTTTTGGAGAGTGACCTTATACTACTAGTCTTCATGAAACGGTCAGTTCATCGTAACAAGACGCTGGCTGCCATGGGATCATTCGGTCAGTTCACCGTAACAAGACGCTGGCTGCCATGGGATCATTCGGTCAGTTCATCGTAACAAGACGCTGGCTGCCACGGGTCATTCGGTCAGTTCATAGTAACAAGACACTGGCTGCCATGGGTCATTAACTGAGTTTAAATGTCTTGTTACGAGGAACACACAAATGATACTGATTTACCGTGTGTGTGTGTGTGTGTGTGTGTGTGTGTGTGTGTGTGTGTGTGTGTGTGTGTGTGTGTTCGTTCGTACTTCTGTTTAAACGTCTGTTCACTTTGAGTGATATTAGACGTGAATGAAAGAAGAGAGTGACTGACTGAATGAATGGTTAAATGAGTAACCCTGTGTGTTGTGTAAGCATGAATGTAGATCTTTGTATGTGAGTGTGTATGTGTATGTATCTGTATATGTGTCTAAACTGAGCAATAAACATATCAATAATCTTAAATACAACAATTAGTGGGGGAAAAAAACAACTAACATATAGCAAGAAAACAAAAATCCTTCACTATCTTAAACAAAATGAGTTAGCTCAAAACTATCTAAATAAAAACCCCAATCGGACTATGTATTAAGTATTCAGCAATTTCGATCAGCAGAGAATGATTCGAAAGTAGATCTTGCAAGTTTTTTTTCAGAAAAAGTATTGGATCGTAATGATGTTGGTAAGAAAGTAGCCAACTTGTGACAGTTGAACAAAATGTGGTTCAGTGTTATCTCTTTACCACAAATACAGTTAGTATTCTTACTAAACTTTGTTTTCAAAGCATTTAGCTTTAATCGAATTATAAGGGAAGATATTTGTCTGGTAATATAAACTGGAAGATCAGACATTTTTCTTAATGCAAGGTCTATTGGAAAAGCTTCCATTGGTTGGATGAAATCTCGGTAGACGTATCAAACATTTGTTTGAGCTCTCTTCCGTGCAGTCGATTCAAGGGAACGATAACATTCTACTACTGACGGTTTTATTTTCAACTCAGAAAATGACCCTGCCTTTTTAGCACCTTTTTTCGCAGCCCTATCAGCCAATTCATTTCCAAGTATACCCGTATGCGAAGGAATCCAGCAAAATTCTATAATAATGCCTTTAGACACCAGACATATAAAAGATATTTAATTTCAAACACAAGGTCGGGTCGTGTCGATATATTGAGGAGTCAAGGGCAAGTAGGACTGATTTTGAATCTACAAAGAAAACTATCTGAGCGATGTTAATGAGAAGATCTGTTAGAAATTCCGTTGCCATCATTATAGCTACTAATTCGGCTGTGAATATAGATAAATTGCTACCCACAAAGAACGATCTTTGGATTTTTAGGGAAGGAATAACAAATGCTGCACCAACATTTCCATCATCTAAAACGGAACCATCAGTAAACACCTGAAAATGATTTTGATATCTTTCGTATACATGTGATTTTGCTAAATGTGTGATGATATTAATATTTACCCTTTTTGATATCAGAATAACTTGTATCAAGAAAAAGTTTTGGTATCTCCCATGATGGAATATATGAAAAAGATGGTTTTTAGCCACTTCTTTAATATCTATTTTGAACATTTAATTAATCAGAAGTATATGTAGCTATTGTTTCTTGCGATTTAATCGTATTTGCCCTTTTTGGAAAGTCAGTGTCAGATCTAATTTTTAAATCTTCTTGAATGTAATTATCACCAGCACTCGATTTTATGACAAATTTTGATGCAGCTAGTTCACGATAATCATCAAGGGGCAAGATTTCCAGCTTCTCTATATGTCTTTGCGTTTGAGGCATGAATAGGGATACCGAGAGCAAATTTAATGGCTTTGCAATCCAAAGTTTGTAACTTTTTTAGAAGAAATTTTGGAGCGCTAAAGTACACTTGGTTCAAGAGCTGCATTTGATTGGTAATGTGGCTTAATTTTAATTTTGCATTTCTCCCATTTCAGTCGTAAGCTAAAATGTTATGTCACGTTATTTATATTAATACCTTTATTAATAACTGAATATCCTAGGTAAAAAGACGTACTGACTTGTTACACAGGACATCACAAGAGAATCGTTATCGTTCAGTGTGCGTCAGAAACTAATATACGTAAGGAATCTATTTATATGGGTGTGTACTGTACACCAGCATACTGAGTCATATGTACAATGAGAAGGACATTACAAAAACAAAAACTGACCCCCATTCATGTTACAAAAAAAAAGATTGATGTATTTGAATCATCAGGAAGCACTCGGTGGCATACGCACACCAAATGAATACATTGTTAATCCACTGTTCAGTTGCATATACAATGACACACTCAGACTCACACACAAACACCCACTCTTTCTTTCTTTCTCTTACACGCGCGCGCGCGCACGCACGCAGGCACGCACACACACACACACACACACACACACACACACACACACACACACACACACACACACATACTCTATCTCTAAGAAAGCGCGTACACATGGGCATTAACAGAAACAGTAGCACAGTAACAAACAGTAGCACACAGTAACAAACAGTAGCACAGTAACAAACAGTAGCACAGTAACAAACAGTAGCACAGTAACAAACTACACATTTGATTATTAACGATGGAAGAAAAAGGCTTGATACATCCTTTTTATTTAACCATGTAAAGTTGCCACCATGTCTGCACCGGCACTTCGCCGAGGTAGCAGTTTCAGTTTCAGTTTCAGTTTCATGAAGGATGTGTCATTGCGTTCGGACTAGTCCATATACGCTACACCACATCCGCTAAGTTTTGAGACCACACTACGCATGATTTGATGCTGATGGATAAATGAATTAACAACAAAGATGAGACAATTGAAGAAGAGGGTCTCGTGGCTACGACTCAGCGGATGTCTGACCTACGCAATAGCCCAACGCGCTGGTCAGACCTTGAGTGCCTACCTACCATTTTTTTGTTTGTGTGTAGCGGATGTACACGTGTGTGCTTGATGTGTGTGCATAAGCCCATGTGTGTGCGTTGGCGCATGTGTGTGTGTGTGTGTGTGTGTGTGTGTGTGTGCGTGCGTGCGTGCGTGCGTGCGTGCGTGCGTGCGTGCGTGCGTGCGCGCGCGCGCGCGTGCAGGCATGTGTGCGCGTTTGTTTGTAAAGATTAGCAGATTAGCTGGAAAAACGCATGTGTGACGCAACATTACCCCGCCTCACACACCAGTAGTTCCGCCAAAGAGAAAGACAGCCAACGCACAGCCATGCAGAGATTCAGGCTGAAGAGGACAGACAGCCAACGCACAGCCATGCAGAGACTCAGGCTGAAGAGGACAGACAGCCAACGCACAGCCATGCAGACACTCAGGCTGAAGAGGAAAGAAGATCCTGCAAACATATGCTGGCATCGTGCCGAGGCCAGACCTGACGCGCACAGCCATGCAGAGATTCAGGCTGAAGAGGAAAGACAGCCAACGCACAGCCATGCAGAGATTCAGGCTGAAGAGGAAAGACAGCCAACGCACAGCCATGCAGAGATTCAGGCTGAAGAGGAAAGACATCCAACGCACAGCCATGCAGAGATTCAGGCTAAAGAGGAAAGACATCCAACGCACAGCCATGCAGAGACTCAGGCTGAAGAGGAAAGACAGCCAACGCACAGCCATGCAGAGACTCAGGCTGAAGAGGAAAGACAGCCAACGCACAGCCATGCAGAGACTCAGGCTGAAGAGGAAAGACAGCCAACGCACAGCCATGCAGAGACTCAGGCTGAAGAGGAAAGACAGCCAACGCACAGCCATGCAGAGACTCAGGCTGAAGAGGACAGACAGCCAACGCACAGCCATGCAGAGACTCAGGCTGAAGAGGAAAGAAGATCCTGCAAACATATGCTGAGCATCGTGCCGAAGCCAGACCTGACAACCAGCAATAAGAGACCACAAAACTCCAGACAACAGTGGAGAAAGGGTCAGCTCTACTTCAACGTTTCATAGCATAGTAGGATGATCACAGAAATTTGTAGGAAAAGCTGAAAAATGTGACCAAGTTAAACCAACACCAAGCTCAGATTGGCATTGATGATGAAATTACTGCATCTGAACTGGATGACGCAATAGCTAGATGCACCAAGAATAGTGCTCCAGGTCCAGACAAAAAGAAAGAAAGAAAAAAAAAACCAGAATCCAGATATCACACAGCTCTCTGAAAAGGACAGAGACAATCTCTTCAATCTCTTCCAGGACAGCTTCGATAAAGGCTGTTTCCCAGAAGACTGGACATACAGTTGCCTGAAAGGTTGACCAAAACCAGGAAAAGATCGTCATGGGCTAAACGGTTACTGCATACTCACTATGCAATGTATAGCAGGAAAGCTCATAGAATGAACCAGAGCACTCACTATGCAATGTATAGCAGGAAAGCTCATAGAATGAACCAGAGCACTCACTATGCAATGTATAGCAGGAAAGCTCATAGAATGAACCAGAGCACTCATTATGCAATGTATAGCAGGAAGCTCAGAGAATGAACCATAGCACTCACTATGCAATGTATAGCAGGAAAGCTCAGAGAATGAACCAGAGCACTCACTATGCAATGTATAGCAGGAAAGCTCATAGAATGAACCAGAGCACTCACTATGCAATGTATAGCAGGAAAGCTCATAGAATGAACCAGAGCACTCATTATGCAATGTATAGCAGGAAAGCTCAGAGAATGAACCATAGCACTCACTATGCAATGTATAGCAGGAAAGCTCAGAGAATGAACCAGAGCACTCACTATGCAATGTATAGCAGGAAAGCTCATAGAATGAACCAGAGCACTCACTATGCAATGTATAGCAGGAAAGCTCAGAGAATGAACCAGAGCACTCACTATGCAATGTATAGCAGGAAAGCTCAGAGAATGAACCAGAGCACTCAGTATGCAATGTATAGCAGGAACGCTCATAGAATGAACCAGAGCACTCACTATGCAATGTATAGCAGGAACGCTCATAGAATGAACCAGAGAAGGAAAAACCCAAGAGACCTTGAAAGTCAACAAACCCTCCCACCAAATCAAAGAGAATACAGAACAGGTAAACGTACATGATCAAATGCGGCTGCTTTTGCCTATGAAGTATACGGAGGATTCCAAAGAAAGGAGGAAACACTGGCAGTTGCAATAGACCTGGAAGATGCATACAACAAAGTCCAGTTCTCGCTTCTCGTGGAAATACGCCGTGACTATGGAGTCAGAAGGACACTTACATGATGAGTAGCAGCCGCGCTTCAGGAGCGAACCGTCATCCTACGAATCGGAGACTAGACGTCTGAGCCTCATAAATTTTCTATGGGATTACCACAAGGTTCTTCTCTCTTTCCTGTTTTATACAATATTTACACTAAAGGCCTTGCAGACCTCAACAGAAACGGAATTGCTCGAGTGTTGACACTAGCAGATGACGGTCTGATCTACAAAACATCAAAGAATGCTCATGAAAGAACGAAAGCAGTTCGGTGCAGTTCAGCAACATTGTTCAGTGGTGTTAAGACACTGGGTCGTCCATCAACCCTACAACAAAAGCCCAGACATTGATCTGCACTCTTAACAACTAGACATCAGGACAAGTACCCTCACCAGTTTCCTTCAATGGAATTCCAATGAAATCAATTGACTACCTGTCCTATTTGGATGTAAGCTTTGACAGAATGCTAACCTTTAGAAAGCATGTTGAGGACATTGTTCTTAAATACTAAAAAGTCCTGCCATGAAAGCAATGTCAGCTAAAGGCATTGAACAGCGCATCTCTACCGACTGTACCACGCACCTGTACACAGTGTGATTGATTATGCATTAGGGCTTGCAACAGTGTCCAAGACAAATCTTCCTAAATTAGGAAGAATTCAAAATGAAGTAATGAGATTGATCCCGGGAACCAGAAACGATACACCAGTTGAAACTACGCGATACCTGCTTGACCTTCCTTCAATGCAGGCAAGACACAAGCTGGAACAGGTGAAGGCATATCTCAGAGAACTTGAAAATCCCCAAAACCCATTGCATGTGCGGTCAAAGAACAAAAGCACTTGGCTAGAACGTGGAAAATCATGGATGGGACAGGCAGAAGACAGTATACAGCTTCTGTGCCAGTTAGCAGAACTCTAAGAAACAAAGAAATGGGAAAAGGATCCGGATCAGTTTTAACACCTCTACCAAATTGCCTTCGCCCCAGAACTTGGAAGACACTTCGAGAGGGGCAGGAAGGCAAAACCAACGCAGAAATTCAGATGCAGGTAGAAAACCTTGGCGCAGAAGATGATATTGTTACATACACTAACGGTTTTGTCATCAAAGGTAAGTCAGGCTAGGGATACACAATGAAGCAAAATGACCGAACTATCCAGAAGACAATAACGCGTATAGTTGAACAACTTCTAAATCTAACAATGGAGGTAGAGGCAGTGACACAAATTTTCCACTGGCTTTCATTCACAGGCCAGTTCAAAACTCAACAAGCCATGATACTGACTGACTCCATGAACCTGCTTCAAAAAGGGGAGACTGGAACGGGAAGCCCTGCTTGGCATGAAGTAATATGAAACCTTCCACTGATATGGATGCACTGCCCTGGACATGCTGGAGTTAAAGGAAACGAGAGAGCAGACAAACCGGCAGGCAAGGCAACGATAACAACTGGACTACAGCTTGGCTGATCGATCTGATGTGATAAGAAATGTAAAGAAGTACATAAACAAACAAGAGCAAAGCCAGTATACCACAGGCCAAATCATGTAAGCCAGTATACCACAGGCCAAATCATGTAAGCCAGTATACCACAGGCCAAATCATGTAAGCCAGTATACCACAGGCCAAATCATGTAAGCCAGTATACCACAGGCCAAATCATGTAAGCTCTTGCTTCAAGTGAAGGTGTGTCTTATTTACTCGGAAAATCATGCTAGCTGTTGCTTCAAATGAAGATGTGTCTTAGCTACTCGGAAAATCATCTGTTCCTGTTACAAGGGACATGTGGTGAAAGAAATGTTAAATTTTCAAAACTAAATGAAGGATTATCTACACAATATTAAGAGGTTTGCTTGCGTATTCAAGCGGTTTGTTCTCTTGTGAGAAATCTACCTTTTGGATGCAGATGTTTTTCTAGGGGAAAAGAAGTAAACTTTGCATAACAAGCCCAAGTGCTGCGATATTTCTGGAATTGTGTCCCCTGTAACGTTTCTCCTCAGGAAATTTGTGGCGTGGACTAGTGAGATTCAGGAGGGGGGGGGGGGGGGGGGGGGGGGGGGGAGGGGGGGAGGGGGGAGAAGCAAGCAAGAAAAAAACACGAAAATGACAAGGCCACAACCAGAAGGTACGATAGAAACCAGGGTATTCGTAGGGACCGAAGGCAAGTGTCTGCTTATGCTCTCAAAAGTCATTTAATCAACAAAGAAATGCAGAAATAATGTCTCGTATATTGTTTGTTTAAAAGTGAGGTGAGACTGCAGGCCGAACTCAAAAAAGAAAAAAAATATATATATTGTTCCACTGAACGAAAAAGACAAACAAATTAAAAAAAAAAAAAAAAGAAAGAAAAAAGACGACGCGTTTTGACCTTGGGTCTTCTTCAGGCAAGACAAACAACGGATATCGACGAAGCCCAAACTTCAATATAATAGACCATTGGTTCATGGAGCAAACTTCAATATAATAGACCATTGGTTCATGGGAGCAAACTTCAATATAATAGACCATTGGTTCATGGGAGCAAACTTCAATATAATAGACCATTGGTTCATGGGAGCAAACTTCAATATAATAGACCATTGGTTCATGGGAGCAAACTTCAATATAATAGACCATTGGTTCATGGGAGCAAACTAAAACACGTTTTAGGACGTCAGTAATCAGAGTTGTGTCCCTACACTGTCGTCTGACATTGCCTCTTGGAGTTTTCTGGCGAGATTTGTTCAGGTCACACAATCGGAAAACGTTCCAATGGAGCTGAGGCAGAGTCCACGTTTGCTCTCATCAAAATGATTTGATTAACAAAGAAACGGCCAAGCAGTCTCTCATATGTCATGTATTCTTTTTTAACCTGTCCCTCACCCTACACACTCATTCCCGGGACGCGAACAATCCACCCAAGTGTTTTCAGCGCTGGTCTCAGTGTGAGGCGAGCTATTTGTCCATGGTTTGAAAACTAGGTGGATCATGACCAAGGCGCGCGCGCGCGTGTGTGCGCTTGAGGGGAGAGAGAAGAGGGGGGGGGGGGGGGCTGAGAAACCTCTCCCCTCCCTCTTCTGCCGATAGCAACGCGTTGTCGGCACTAATGTTTCAGTTAGAGACCAACGCGTTGTCGGCACTAATGTTTCAGTTAGAGACCAACGCGTTGTCGGCACTAATGTTTCAGTTAGAGACCAACGCGTTGTCGGCACTAATGTTTCAGTTAGAGACCAACACGTTGTCGGCACTAATGTTTCAGTTAGAGACCAACGCGTTGTCGCACTAATGTTTCAGTTAGAGACCAACGCGTTGTCGGCACTAATATTTCAGTTAGAGACCAACGCGTTGTCGGCACTAATATTTCAGTTAGAGACCAACGCGTTGTCGGCACTAATGTTTCAGTTAGAGACCAACGCGTTGTCGGCACTAATATTTCAGTTAGAGACCAACGCGTTGTCGGCACTAATGTTTCAGTTAGAGACCAACGCGTTGTGGGCACTAATGTTTCAGTTAGAGACCAACGCGTTGTCGGCACTAATGTTTCAGTTAGAGACCAACGCGTTGTCGGCACTAATGTTTCAGTTAGAGACCTGCCGATAGCAACGCGTTGTCGGCACTAATATTTCAGTTAGAGACCAACGCTTTGTCGGCACTAATATTTCAGTAGAGACCAACGCGTTGTCGGCACTAATGTTTCAGTTAGAGACCAACGCGTTGTCGGCACTAATATTTCAGTTAGAGACCAACGCGTTGTCGGCACTAATGTTTCAGTTAGAGATCAACGCGTTGTCGGCACTAATGTTTCAGTTAGAGACCAACGCGTTGTCGGCACTAATATTTCAGTTAGAGACCAACGCGTTGTCGGCACTAATATTTCAGTTCGAGACCAACGCGTTGTCGGCACTAATATTTCAGTTAGAGACCAACGCGTTGTCGGCACTAATATTTCAGTTCGAGACCAACTTGTTGTCGGCACTAATGTTTCAGTTAGAGACCAACGCGTTGTCGGCACTAATGTTTCAGTTAGAGACCAACGCGTTGTCGGCACTAATGTTTCAGTTAGAGACCAACGCGTTGTCGGCACCAATGTTTCAGTTAGAGACCAACGCGTTGTCGGCACTAATGTTTCAGTTAGAGACCAACGCGTTGTCGGCACTAATGTTTAAGTTAGAGACCAACGCGTTGGTTTAAACAGTATTTTATTTCAACATTGTCACAAATGTTACAAGAGTAAATGAGACAGGGCAACAAGAAATACTTATATAAAGCCCTATCTTAAGAGTGAATGTACACAATGAATTTGCGACGGACGTCTGAACAGCAAAGCATTTTGATATTGCAATATAAAGTTTTAAACAGGAAAAACAAAAACAAAAAACGAAACCAAGTATAAATAAACAATCAAACAGAACCCGACAACGGATGAAAAATAAATGATGAAAAAGAAATAGAAAAGTCAAAGTGTGACGAAAGTGGAGGGGTATTCCAACCCCAACAAAAAAGGGGAAACCAGTTTCTATACTAAATTTCACCGCGGACACCATTTTTAGAGTCTTGTCAAAACAGGTCGGACACAATTCAAAATGTTAACTAGGCCCAAAAATGCAACATTTCGTTGAGAAAAGGAAAGACACAATAACAGCAGGTCAAAAAAATCTATATATGTCCCCCGAGTACCAGAGGGCGTTAAAAATAGTTTTGGGAAATTATGTTACAGATAAAAACGCTTTTTAAGAAATAAATTTGTGAACAATTTCAAAAATATGAATATTAGTTTTCCATGTTAAAGAACCATTAAAAAACAACAAATTGCGAACAAAAATCAGTTCTCTGGGAAGGCGTAATTGTTTTGTTCATTATATGACAAAGGGAAAAAAGGGGAAGGTTGGGCATTTTCTTGGGGTAAGACACGCACATGAGGGGATCGTATGAATGGGGCGATTGTCGGGCATAATTTAGTTCACTCATTGAAGCCTGAGTCGACAGTGAATTTTTTGTTCCTTTCGTTGCCGGGAGAGTAAGGTGGGACAAAAGGTCTGCGAGGAAAGGGTAGTGTTTGGGGGCTAGAGATGGGTTTGTTGAACAGCAGTAGGGAGGGATTCCAAGGAACATTTGAAGGAAAAAGTTTTGGGGGTATATACTGTTTGGTGCGGGGGATAGTCTACCGAGGTTTTCGCAGGGATAGGGATTGACTGCAAAACCAAAGGGGTGGCATAGGTCCAGGATAGCTGGGGCAGCCCTTGTGAATTATCTTAGGAACATTATTTTTTTGTGTCGGCGACGACGTTTTTTCAGAGTAAAAAATCCTGACCTTCCAAACAGCTTTTTGACTAGTTTCCACGTACGGGGCACCCGTGAAATCCGGGGCACAAAGTGTAAATTTTCTAAGTTTTTGTTTGGACCTGCGCAGTTATCCCAAAATGAGTCGGCATAATAAAATAGGGCGGGATAAATAAATTTATACGGGTTTCAAGACCCCTCGGGCAATGTGTCTTAAAAGAGCGAAGACAGTTTATTAAAGACGAACCTTTGCTCGTGTTGGATGTCTCACCCCACCTCATTTTTTTGAAGCGTGACTCCAAATGTTTGTGATATTTGTTTTGCTAGTTTTTTTTCCAAATTGTGGGTCATAGAAACACATTCCCTCTGAAAACTAAGTAACTCATCTTTGATTCATAAAGACAACCTTCCATGTTTTAGCCCAATTTCTTTTTTTAAAAAAATGGGGATTGTAATGTTTCTTTCCTCACGAGTGATCCCCCAAACCAAAATTATTTGTACACGCAAATCTTAAAAACTGACTCAATATTCTACAATATCTTTGATAAAAACTAAAAACAACAGTGTCCAAGGACAGAACCTTTGTGGTACTCCTTTGGGGAAATTTTTTCAGGGTGGTTTTCACCCCCGATAAAAACAGACGAAACTTCGAAATATAAAACACAACCGTGTAAAAGTTGACCCCAAAAATTCCTATTGCTTTTTTTTAAGAGGAGACCCCGGGCCACACACGGTCAAAGGCTTTCGATATATCAAAAAAACTTTTTTGGCCCAAAAAAATTTTGTCAAATTTTTTTGACTAAATTATCGTAGATGGAGCATTGGCAGTCTTGAATCCCATAATGAAACCTGATTGTGTTTAAAAAATTAACTTGTTGATATGAAAAATAATAAACATGTTTATCACGCTCTTTCAAAGATTTTTACCCACCAACTTAGGAGAGATATTGGTGGGAATTTTGGTGCTTCACTTTATTTCCTTTTTTTGGACTGGGGTTACTTTGGCTATTTTCCAACTTGGGAATTTTCTTCAGTTAACTCGGTTGAAAAAGACTTTTTAAGGGGGGCAGTTTAAAACATCATGAGGATTTCATAATTTTATGGATTAACCCTGACCGGATTTTTTACTATATAAAATTTTTTTATAACTTTTTTAAAGTTCAGGGGATGGGTAAAAGTTATTTCTGTTAATTCGGGCTAATTCACTGATAGCTATGCAGGTGGGGGCGTTGAACCTTCTTTTTTACAAGGGTTAATAAAAAAGCATTAAATATGTTTGCTTTCTCTGCATTAGAATAATACGTTTTTCCTTTTACTTCATGGGGTTATTTTCCGATTAATGCCCTTTTATTCATAAATTGTCGCCAATTTTCCACCACCCCTTTGCCAAATTTAGGGGGATCTAAACTAGGTTTTTTTAAATACTTGTAGACTCTAATTTCCTTTAAACCAACTTTGTAAACTACTTGGTTCCTCGCTTACAAATGTTCCCCCGTCTCGAATTTGTTTTTTTAGCTTTTCTGGCAGTTTATTTCTTTTCTTGATCATTTTTTTATTCATAATGAACCAGGGGCATTTTTAGGCCTAATTGTTCTGTCTTAGACGGCATACACTGTTTTGCTATTGACATAAATTTTTAAAAGGGGAAAAATTTCGCATTTTTACTCTGTTTTTATCTGCGAATTACTTTCCATTTTTCTTTGGGACAGAACTCACAAAATTTTACGTTGTTTAACTGGTTAAATTGAAAATCGTCCTTTGGAAATACTGTATTATACGCAAGGTTTAAGAAGAACAGGAACCTATGGCCTGCAAAAAGGGGAGGCAGAACCACTGTTTGATTGTCAGGACTCTGATGATACCAATAAAGGAAATGCTTTTGTAGCGTTACCTTGTGGGGAAAAACACTTTTTTTTAAAATTTAAAGGGGTTTAAATAATCACTGGGGTGTTTGGTTTGGGATTATTAAATAGCAACAAAATCACCTAAAAAAAATTTTCGTCATCGTTCTGTCTGCTTTATTTAATACATTTATTAAGTCCCAGAATTAAGCACAGGGGGGAACGAAAAAATGATCCAATAAGTAAACTTCCCCGATTAATTTTGGTTTCCCCCCAAAACCCTGTTTCCAGGTCGTTAACTTGTAAGTGGGGCCCGGTTTCAATAAGGTTTCCTTTCAGGTAGAACCACCCCACCATGAGGGTCTTTCGCCTGTCTAAACGGACAGGGGTGAAAGTTTTTAAAAAATAACGAGTTGTTGAATCCATGGTATACCCAAACTTTCAGAATTTTATAATATCAAATTGATGGGATTCACTTCAACGGGTCGATTTTACTTTTAAACTACGGATTAACGTCATGACACAGAGTTCCCCCTTTAAATTGGACCAGGTTACTTTCGAATCGCCTGATTCAAAGTAAAAAATTTGTGAAATTTAGAGAAAGAAAATTGCTACTTTTTATTGACAGATGAAAATAACCCGGGGTTTTTGGGTGGTTTTTTGTTTGGGCAGGGGGTGAGAACACTCAACTTTTAAATGCACTGAAAAAAAAACAGCAAAAAAACCAAGTCGGGGGTTTTTCATCTCCCGGGCAAAACAAGAAAAAAAATACGGAAAGTGGTCCCCTTTGCAAAAAAAAACATTTTCGGGAAAAACATCCCGGGCTGCGATAAAACAACCCAAATCAGGGGCTCTGTACAATGCCGTTCAACCCCCATTTAGTCCTGCCTGAGAGACGGGAATCTAAAAATTCGCCATGATGGAAGGGAACACGGGTCCCCGGATGTTTCTCTACGACTATGGTCTGAAACCCCCCCGGGCCCCCGCACAACGCCCCCAACTTTCACCACGTTTGCACAAAATATTGGTGATTTTAAAACACATGTCTAATAAGATAAAAAAAAAACGTATGTAAAAACAAAACAAGGTAAAAAGGCCCGAAAGGCCTTTCCTGCAAGGGCAAAAAGGCGGGCTGAACTCCTTCCAAATTTTTGCACGGTCAACAACTACGGGCAGTTCCCCCACGATGCATGCTTTCATATCAATTGTTAATGAATAGGGACATTACACAGAACCGAAAAAACTTTTTACAGTGTAATCTGTATTTGAGGGGGGGGGGGGGGGGAGGGGGGGGGGGGGGGAAGGGGGGGGGAAGGGGGGGTTTGCTCGAACATTTTGGGAAATTCATAAGACAGGAAACTGTTGGGGGGGGGGGGGGGGGGGGGGGGGGGGGGGGGGGTGGGGGGGGGGGGGGGGGGGATGGGGGGGGGAGGGGGGGGGGATGGTGGACGGACGGGAGCAAAACCATTTAAGCCACCGAAACCAATTTATTTCGGTTTCTGTGGCACACGAACAGGCACTAGACAAGCCCAGGCCCAAAATTACACACTGAAAAGAAGTAGGTAATTTTTTTTATTTAAATAGCGTTTTTTAGTGAAAACAAAGGTTATATATGTCCCACCATCACTGACATTTTCTCTACTCCCCCTTTAAGCACTCTTGAAAGCACATTTTCCCTCATCCTAACCCTCAAAGCACGTGGGGGGGTTACCCCAAGCACTCACTTTTCCTTTTTTACAAAAATAATGCCGTCCCCGACCAAGTGTCACGATCCGTTGTCTTCTTCAAAATCCTGGCTCTCCTACCACGCCAGCCCCTATCCTTCAATCTTGTTTTGTGAAAATCCTGGGGGGATGGACGACCGTTGGAGTCTGAGCCCCGAGACCCGCAGGCGACAAAGGGCCCCTGCAAGCAGGGAACCTCTTACCGGGGCACCTTGCCGGGGCCCCTGCGGGCTTTCATCAGGGGCCCGCTTTCCCCTTGTCGTAACTTACCAACACCGCCTAGACTGCAACCGGGGGCGCCGGACGACCCACCCGATGACCCGTCGATGGGGGTGAACGGGAATTCCACACCAAAACCTGGCCACGGGCTGCACGATAACGTCTGGTCTTCACCACAGTCCCCGGTATAGAAATAATAGGGCGTTATTCGCCGTCCGACGTTTCCGGCGTCCCCTGCCCCCGCAGCTGCCTGATCTCTTTTTCTTGACCTCCAGCTTCTCTCTTAGTCCGATTATTTCTTGTCCCACCGTTGTGACCTGAGCAGCCCGGCTTTCGACAGCATTTTAGAAAACCCTGGTCGACCAAGCCGCCTTCCTTTCCCCCCTAATTCCGGGTGGACGACAGGTGGGATGGGGGGAGATGTCCCGATGAGAAGAACCCTGAGAGTGCTGGACAGGGAAATTAGGATCAATGATGGTACTATCACCATCCACCAACAAAAAAACGCCCCTACACAAGGCCTCTTTCCCTCAGAGTCTCACCGAGGGGATGAAGCCGGACGCTTGCTGTTGCACTGACATTGTAAAACGTGGCACTCAAAGGGAAAAAACTTGCTGGGGGGCGACGATGTTTACACAGTTGTACACAGTTCACAAACACGTTTTTTCAACATTTACTTTAGCCACTGACGTTGACGAACGGGGAGCATCGTTTTTACAAACGGATCACAACGGTGGGGCACAGGCGCGTGCTTTTACTTTCTTTTTGCTTCAATGCTGTGGGAACGTAAATCGACCCCAAAACTGTCATGAATCTGCGTACGAACACTTTATGTAAACGATTTGAAGAATAATGCAGGGGCCGTATCCAAGAAAACACACTCAAGGGAAAAAATGCTTTAAAAGTCACCTAGGACGTACATCCACAAAACCGAGTTACAGTCACAAGAACCATCCGAAAACGCTGGTTTCAAAACCAAAGTGAACCCTGCACAAGCGCCTTGACATGACAAAGAATGGGAGTTCAGGCTTGACTCTTTCACAAAACCCCATCTTTTCTTCTTGACGCAACGCGTTTCGGGACTAAAGTTTTAGTTAAACCCAACGCTTGTCGGCACAATGTTTTCAGTTTTTGGGCCAACCGTTTCGGCACTAATATTTTTATTTGAACCAACGCGTTGTCGGCACAAATTTTCAGTTAGAGACCAACGGTTGTTTGGGACTAAAGTTTCAGTTTTTGAGCCAACGCGTTGCGCACTAATATTTCATTAAGACCAAAGCGTTGTCGGGCCCAAAGTTTTAGTTAGAATCAAAGCGTTTTGGGGACAAAGTTTCAGTTTGAGACCAAAGCGTTGTCGGCACTAATGTTTTTATTTAAACCAACGCGTTGTCGGGACAATGTTTCGTTAGAGACCGCCGATAGCAACGCGTTTTCGGCACAAATTTCATTAGGACCAAAGCTTTTTCGGCACAAATTTCAGTTAGAGACCAACGCGTTGTGCACAATGTTTCAGTTAGAGACCAACCCTTGTCGCCTAATATATCAGTTAGAGACCAACGCTTGTCGGCACTAAAGTTTTTATTAGAAAACCAAAGCGTTGGCGGCACTAATGTTTCAGTTAAGACCAACGCGTTTTCGGCACTAATATTTCAGTTTTAAAACCAACCCTTGTCGCACTAATATTTCAGTTAAGACCAACCGTTGTCGGGACTAATATTTCTTCGAGACCCGCGTTTTCGGGACTAATAATTCGTTTGGACCAAAGCGTTTTCGGGACAAATATTTTAGTTTGAGACCAACGCGTTTTCGGACTAATATTTTTTTAGAGACCAAAGCTTTTCGGGCCCAATTTTCAGTAGAGACCCCAAAGCTTGTCGGCACAATGTTTTTATTAGGACCAAAGCGTTTGGGGACTAATTTTCAGTTTAGGAACCAACGCGTTTCGGGACTAAAGTTTCAGTTAAAACCAACGCGTTTTTCGCACTAATGTTTCAGTTAGAGACCAACCGTTGTCGGCACTAATATTTTAGTTAGAACCAACGTTTGTCGGCATAAATTTTTAGTTAGAGGGCCAACGCGTTGTCGGCATAATGTTTTTAGTTAGAGACCCAAAGGTTGTCGGGACTAAAATTTCAGTTTAAGACCAACGCGTTGGGCGGGACTAATGTTTCAGTTAGAGACCAACGCGTTGTCAGACTAAATTTCATTAAGACCAACGCGTTTCGGCACTAATGTTTCAGTTAGAGACCAACGCTTGTGGCACTAATTTTCAGTTAGAACCAAAGCGTTTTCCGGGACAATGTTTCAGTTTTGAGACCAAAGCGTGTCGGCACTAATGTTTTTGTTAGAGACCAACGCGTTGTCGCACTAATGTTTTAGTTGAGACCAACGCGTTGTCGGCACAATGTTTCATTAGAGACCAACGCGTTTTTGCACTAATGTTTCATTAGAGACCAACGCGTTGTGGCACTAATGTTTCAGTTAAGACCAACGCTTGTGACACTAATGTTTCAGTTTAAAACCACGCGTTTTTGGCATAATGTTTCAGTTTTAAAAACCAACGCGTTTTCGGCACTAAAGTTTTTATTTAGAGACCAAAGCGTTGTCGCACAATGTTCATTAGAGACCAACGCGTTGTCGGCACTAAAAGTTTTAGTTAGAGACCAAAGCGTTTTTGGACTAATGTTCAGTTAGAGACCAACGCTTGGGCGGGACAATTTTAGTTAGAGGGCCCCCCGCGTTGTCGGCACTAAGTTTCGTTAGATACCAACGCGTTGCGGCACTAAAGTTTGAGTTAGAACCAACGCGTTTTTCGGGACTAATGTTTCAGTCAAGACCAACGCTTGTCGGGACTAATGTTTCAATTAGAGACCACGCTTGTCGGCCCAAAGTTTCAGTTAAGACCAAAAGCGTTGTCGGGACTAATGTTTCAGTTTGAGACCAAAACCTTTCAGTAAAGTGGGGTTTGTAACACACTGTCACCTGATTAAAAAATTTTTACCTTTTTCCTACTTCCTCTAACTTTACCTTTTCTTTTCCCCCCCCCATTTCCCGCGTATCTTTCCCACATCTCCCCACATCCCCCACATCTCCTCACCTCCCCACACTCCCCACATCTCCCACATCTCCCATTTCTGTTTTCCTACCTTTTCCTGTTTTTTTGCCTCTTCCTTAGCCACCAAATTTCCCTCTACCTTTTCCCATTCCCTCACCTTTCCTACCCGCCCCCCCCCCCCCCCCCCCCCCATTACCTTTTTCAATTTTCCTACATTCCTCTACCCTTTTACCACCCTTTTTCAAGTTTTCCGCACCTTCCCTTTTTCCCGACTTTTCCTAACTTTTCATGTTTCCCCTACCTTTCCCTACGATTTTTTCCTCTTTTACCTTTTTTTCATTTTCTCACGTTTTCCTAATTTCTTTTCCTTTTTACCTAGCTTTCCTGTTTGTGCCCACTTTTTCCTGATTTCCTCAAACCTAACCTCTGTATTGATATAAAAACACTCCTTTGGGAAATCTGCACATCACATCAGATTGATAACACTAAAGTTTCACAGCCAAACATTTTTGAACAAGGTAATTGTGCCTTTGCTGAAAAAGACAGGGGCGCCAGAAGGGGAGGGGGAGGGAGGGGGATAACGAAGGGATCAAAAAGCAGGCAGGGCCCTGAAAGGGGACGGAAAAGGGGGAGGTAGGAAAACGGGGAAAGGTGGTGAAGTGGAGTGGGGTGGTGGTGGTGTGATGGGTAGGGAAGGGGTGGGAGGGGCAAGGGGGGGGGGGCGTAGAGGAACTCTCGTTCACTCGAGCCCTTAGATCGTGATATCAGCAGTCACAATGAAGGAATAAACCCCATAAACCAGTCCATTACTATCGTACAGTCATGTACAGTAACCCGATCAACCACAAGCCATTTCGACCATGATGAATCGAATCCACAAGTTACAGGAAATTGATCAAGGAGAATAAGCCTGTCAATCACGCTGAATCAGTCACAATAACGAATCGGCAAAAAAGAAAAAAGGAAAAAGCCAATCAATCACAAATAATGATCAGGAAGAGAAAGCCATTAATCACAACATGCCACAAGACCACAGCACACCAGTCATTCACTTTGAAAGGCTTGAGACGGTGGGGAGGGGAGGGGGGGGGGGTCGGATGAAGGTCGGAGAGAGCAGCGGAGATGGCAAAGAGGCGGGGAAGGTGGTGGGTGGGTATTAGGTTGGTGATAGGGGTGCAGGTCCAAAATTCGAGGTAAACATTTGTCTAACTGACATTGCAATCTCCCGTAGACACCACCAGCAATGCACCAGTCATCTTACACACTGAAACACACCAATCCAACCCATCAAATATCAAGATGCAAATGAACCATGCCAATGCAAGTTTCTTTTTTTCCCCCTTCCCATTTGAGTTCCCTGTCACACACAGTCATTTCCGTATCTGGTGAGTATTTATTTATTTATTTTTTTTGGTGCATCAGTTGTCGGATCAATGGAGCACCTAAGGCGGTCACCTCTTTTTGTGTGTGCTCCTCCTAAGGCGAAATCCACCTCTTCATTTTTGGTGCTTCACATTGTCCTCTTCAATCTGCAAAAAATACAAAAAAGCGGAAAAAAAACAAAAACAATTTCCATAACTAGCTGCTTTCTCTCCTTTTTTCCCCTTCTCTTCCTTTTTTTTTTCTTTTTCCTCCTTTTCTTTCTTTTTCTTTTTTTAACAACCAGTCTTTTACACACCATGCATAGCTTGTATGTTCTCTAATAAATGGACATATTTTTGATGATTTTAGTGTTTTGGCGTGCGATACAACGTGTCTGGGTTTGTTTATGTTCTAATGTGTGTGTACTGGCACACTCACTCTGATACTGCGCTGCATATACATAGAAAACACAGACAGACAGAGAAAAAGAAGGAAAGGAAGGAAGAAAGAGAGGAAGAGGAAAGAACACAAAAACGAAAATAATTCGTTGCGGTGTAAAGACAATGAAATAACAAACCAAATGTACAGTTGTTAAGCAAACGTGAAACAATAATCTTCAGGCCTAGATGTGACCAGGTTGAATACATTGAATACAACATAAAGATTTCCTTTCGTCTCCTCCGTTCTCTCCCGTGCACCCGAACGTTCCCCGAAAGCCCTCCATTGGAACGAAAACGAAACATTCAAGAATGACCGAAGAACGAGCGAACATGGAACGAAAGGATAGATAAGGTTTTTCATACTACGATCAGTTCCTGGTGAGTAAGAAAGCAGTCTCCTCCACGTGCTGCCGGCTGACCCAGAGCTTGGATCTCAAGGACCTTGTTTTGAACATACCGCTTGTTGTTCTTGTTGATGAGGAAGGCAGCTCTGAACAACATGGTCAGCCGTCGCGTCTTGCTGACCCCAGGGACAGAGGCTGTGAAGGAAGGCTCCAGCCGGACCTTCTGGTTCGTCGTGTCAGCGTTCTTTAAGCCGGTGGTTGAGGCCGGTTCATGTCCTCACCAGGATCTCTTAAATGCTGTTCTTTGCACTGCTGGTGGTGGTTGTCGTCCTTTTCTTTCTGCTGTGATTCAAGAGTTACCTGATCTTGTTGCTCTTCTGAACGTGGCTGACGCCGTGGTCTGACTGGTCTTCCTGAACACTAAAAATGCAATGAAATCATAATTAGCCAATAGATCGAACAAAACAAAACAAAACAAAACAAAACCAAAAACAAAAAAAGCCCCAATTAAAACCAAAGCCAAAACAAAACAAAACAAAACAAAAGCAAAAAAATGAAGAAACAAAAAGGAAGAAAGGGAGGTGGGGATGGGGGGGGGGGGGGGGGGGGGGAGGGGTAGGGGGGGGTGGGGGGTGGGGGAATATTTACGTTGGTGACAGGGTTCATCACATATGCTGAAAATCAACATCGCCACCCCCATCAAAAATAAAGCTCATGAATCAGTGAGTCACAACACAAGCAGCCAGTTACTCATGTCGTCATTCAATATAACCTGCTGACTGACAGCAAACCCTGTCCGTCAATCAATATAACCTGCTGACTGACAGCAAACCTGTCCGTCAATCAATATAACCTGCTGACTGACAGCAAACCCAATCATTTCACGAAACAACGGCTCGTTACAATCAAGCAAACTGAAGCAAAACAGTCTACTGGTCACTTGATGCTTTGGGAGACAAAAAACCCCAGTTTTCTTTCTGTCTCCCTTCTGATTCCAAGCATCGTGGTCAGTCAAAAAGGGCAGGGGGGTGGGGGTAGGGGTGGCGGCGAAATGATCTTGGTATGCCAGTTAGACTTTCGGTGAGACGATACGTCCAACGTTCCATATCTAACATGTACTCGGCATGTGTCGAGGACTGGGAGAAGGGAGAGGAGAAGGCTTCAGGTGTGGAGGGACGAAGTAGGTGAAGGAATGGGGAGGGGTGGTTGGGGAGACAAGAACGGGCCTAGAAATCTCTGTAACCCTCCTTCATTCCCCCTCCCCGCTTCCATATTGATTCATCAAACTAGAAAGTGGAAGACAGCCGAGAAAATTTGATGGATCAAATATCCCCTTTATTGAAAAGTCATGGATTGGTGTTCAACCCCCTCCCTCCTTTCTTTCTTCTTTCTTTTAGTGTCCACAATCATCATGTTAATCATTCTGACACTTTGTGTTTGACCATTTTTTCCCATTAAGGCAGCCATACTCCAACTTCAGGAAGGTGCATGCTTGTGTAACGTGTCATCCATACCAACGGTCAAACTCCCTTCTCTTCCGAAGTTGTGATGGGTATTTTACGGTGTGGCAAGTGTTGTGCGTGCGTTCACACACGGACATCGGTTTATAGTCTCATTCGAAGGACTGTGTGGGAATGAGTCAGAACCAAGGTTAACTCCGAGGGAAAAACCCCCTTGTACCGAAACGGCCCGGCGGAGATGCGAACCGCAAACCCAAGATTACGAGTCCGGCGCTCTACCACTGAGCTATTCCGCCCCGTCTTTCCTTCCCCATTCAAAATACCCGCCATGCCGCCTTTGTCTTCCTTCCTATCAAGATCTCCCTGGGATTTGTTTGTAACAGCATCAGCTTAATCAGCTGGTCAACGGACAGACTGGCGGACACACTGACGGGTACTGGCGTCATGAGAGGGTGAAACGGACTTCCGTGAAGCACCAGACTCGGCATTTTCATGAACCGCTCCTGGTTTTAAAAACTCCAGAATCACGGTACGTGTGGAGCACTACCGCTCACTCTTCTTTGAACTTGATTTCTTTCTGGCGTGTTTTCTTCCCGTCAAGAATCAAAGATGAATTGTTCATGAGAAAACACCCGTATTCTACAACGTCAATAACGTCAAGGGTCAAAGGTGAATGTTCATGAGAAAACACCTGTATTCTATAACGTCAATCGTCAAGGATCAAAGATGAATGTTCATGAGAAAACACCTGTATTCTATAACGTCAATAAAGAATGTTCATGAGGGAAAAAACCCGTATTCTATAGCGTCAAAAAGAATGTTCATGAGAAAACACCTGTATTCTATAACGTCAATAAAGCGCCGAGGCTGGCCGTGTGTGAAGGAATCCGACCTGGATATCTGACGGGAAGCTGTCTTTCAAAGAAAGTTTTCTATCAGTATAGTTTATTGAGCCACGCAAACCCTTCTCCCTAACTGGACTAGGTCTGGCAGAGGAGCAAGAACCCCAATTTGTTTCTG
>CM031615.1:2832577-2862577 GCA_018398815.1 Conus ventricosus
CATTGTGCCCCTCTCCCATTCGAACTGCCCCAATATATATATATGTGTGTGGTGTGTGTGTGTGTGTGTGTGTGTGTGTGTGTGTGTGTGTGTGTGTGTGTGTGTGTGTGTATGTGTGTGTGTAAAATGGCATAAAATTGAGCGAGCACTTTATACAGTACACGAACAGTCCAAACAATGTAAGAAAGATTCTAACTTGCAATGCAGATCGCAGTCCAAAGGGTTCGCAAATAGGTGTGTGTGTGTGTGTGTGTGTGTGTGTGGTGTGTGTGTGTGTGTGTGTGTGTGTGTGTGTGTGGTGTGTGTGTTTGTGTGTTTTGTTTTTTTGTTTGTTTGTTGTTGTTTTTTTAGCAAGTCGATACATCACATGAATGAAAGAAAAACACATCAGGTTAGGGAAGTAAGCGCATAAAGGTGAGAAGTGACGAGGTGGAGATGTGTGTGTGGAGGGGGTGAGATAAAGATCAAATTAAACATATGTACATACATTTACATACAAACGTCAACGTATCCACATAAATGATTTCAGAGAGAGAGAATTTTAACTGAATGGGACAGAGGGGGAGCGAAATATGTTGTTACTGATCGACACTGTTCTTAAAGTTTTGCATACAATATTAGATTGTCTTTTGAAAACGTTTAGACTTGTACGTATATGGAATGAAGACTATGAATTACAGTGAAGACCACCTGGTTTGGAATTCATTCTTTTTTGTAGTGGAGCATGATCGGACATGCTGATAAACTAAAATAAAAATGTTTCGTAAATAAGTTTACGTTTGAGAGACAAAAATGCTCAACATCATACTCAGAATAACTTAGGGTTAGAGAACGTATAAATACCAATCCTAGCTCAACCGCCCTCAACCAGTTTCGGCGGTTGCCCTAGGATAGGTATTTATACGTTCTCTAACTAGTAAACCCTACAAACATGCATACTGTGTAGATTATCCGTTTTCAATACTAATTTACTAAACTTTTCAGATTTTAGTTTTTGCTTAATCCTGTGTTTTTCCTGATCATTTTCAATAACATCATTTTCACGCATACATTCATCAAATGCGTCTCTGTCTTTCATGTGAAATAAAACTAACAGTCTTTAACTGTTCTCTAAAGTCTTTTAAAACTGAGTTATATTTTTGACATAAAATCCACACACTTATCCCAGCATGTCTTCCACTGAAGGCTAGTTTTGCCAAAGTGTTTCTTTTTTTAACTATGTCTCTTTTCTGCCGAACAGTCATCTATAATAAATAGTGTCTGAGTTCCCTCAAACAATTTATAAAAGTGTTCTAAACACTCACTCAGCTTATTGTTGGGATCAATCAAATATATGTCATCATCCATCCATATAAACCTTCTATCATTATATGCTTGTTCCATTTAAGTGTTGGGCAGAAAATTACTATATGATCAAAATTAAAACGATAAAACTGTTTGTAATAGGTCGAGGACAAATATTGTTTTTTCCCACAACCAGTCTGTCCACAAATCAGTGAACAATGAGGGGTTTTTATCATAAAGTTTAACATCGACATTGACACCAAAGTCGTCTGCTCCATAGTTTTATAACAGAATTTAATTTAATCCAGTTATTGTTTTTATCATACTCTCTGTCAAAACGTGTTCAGTATAATAAAATCCTATAAGATCTAAATGTGTAAGATTAATCCAAGTCAGTTCTCTGAGATTGCTTCTATTTAGACTAATATTGATTTTGTCACTGGTTGTAATGACCTTAATCTCCCCACCGTTGTTAAGAACGACGACAGTAACTTTAAGTTTTTCAACGTCTAAGTTTTGCCAGCTAATTAGAATTCCTTTAAAAGGACGTCACTAACGCCCACAACCCCATCCCTCTCCTCACCTTTTAAGACAGAAATTTCAAATATCATTGTGAACGTGTCTCTTAATTTCATTTGTGGAATGAATTTGAAAATTTTGTAGAAGCGCCCCTTTAAAAACAAATTTCCCTTTCTGTGGGGGAAAATGTACTGTTTATTCCCATACGGTTTATTTCAACCCTTTTTTCCGACTTTTTTGGTCATCCGGCAAAAGGGCCCTTACATGAAAGGGGGCCCAGAGTTGAATGCTTTTTTTTGAAACTTTTTTGACGGCAAAAAAAATGAAAAGGGGCTTAAAAATTTAAAAATTTTTTATTTTTTTCCCTTTCTAAATAGGGGTTCAAGTGCCATTTCTGTCATTTTTTCGAACTATTTATTTTCAAACGGGCCAGCATTTTTTTGGCTTTTACATTACGCAGTTTTTTCTATTTTTGGGAAATTTTTTTGTTGCCCCCCCCCCCGCCAAACCTCTTTACTTTTATACTCACCATTTTTTAGTGTACTCAAAACCTCCCAAAAGCGCCTTTTCTAAACCCTTTTTTTTGTTCAAAGCCCCCAACGTCTGAAAGGGTTTTTAAAATTCCCAAAAAGTTATACACCTCCAAAACGCTAATGTAACTCCTGATTCTTCGGGCCCCCCGGGCCCCATTTTTTAGTACAACTTATTTTTTAAAAATTTCCCAAAAAACAATGTGCAGTTATCAAAATTTCACGATTTTTCCCTTTTTTGTCGAAATTTTTTTTATTTTAAATAACTGCCCCTTTTCCACAAACAATTTTTAAACGGAAAAATTGGGGGAAATTTATAATTTCATAACCCGAAATATGCATTTTTTCCCTGAGGGAAGGGGCTCAAAAAACCCGTTGGGGGCCCTTTCCCCTCATATAAGTTTTTCATCAGTCCCAAAAAGCTCATCCAAATGAAAAAAAGATAATAATAAAAATGCAAGATCGACCCGGATTTTCCCCCCCCCATAAGTAGTTTTTGTTTGGAAAAAACCCCCAAAAAACATGAAGGGGCCGATTGGCATTTTGTAAAGCCAAAACTTTTTAAAGCTAGCCTCCAACAAAATAGTAACCTATTTCTTCTTCTTCAGGTTTGAAGGTCAAAAATTGTTTTCAGTTCGCATTGTTAAGTTTGAGATTAATGCCCAAAAGTTACTCTTTCCCTTCTTTTATGAGAAAAACCCCCGGTAAAAACCCAAACAGGAAAGGTTAAACCCGGCTAACTAATTGTCCCTATTATCAATTTTTTTTAATCTTTTTTAATTTTTTCCCTTCAATTCACTTAAATTAAACCTTTACAACTTTGTAAAAATTTCAAAAGTAAAAAACCATTCTGGTTCCGCAATCTTTTAATCAATAGCTTGTTCAAAAAAACAAAGGGAACGGTCTTAGTTGTTATTTTTTTACAAGCTTTTTTAAAAATGAAATAAAAATGAGTCATTTAAAATAAATAAAACCAAAATATTCTTTTGGGGCCCCGCACAAAAAAATTTTTAAAAAAAAATAACAACTGAAAAACCTTGAAAATTCTGTACTCAGTCTGGCCAACCTTTAAAGAAAAAAAAGGTTATATTTTCCATTGAAAGCAAACTTAACCCCCCTATTAAAAACAAACCCACACCCCCCGAAAGTGTGGTTTGGGGTCATCCGAGGCATTTTTTAATTAAAAAAACCTTTTTTAAACTTTGCTGTGTTTTGTGATCAACTGGGGTGGAGTGTCGTATGCTGATCATTTAAATCATTTTCCCGATCCTTTGGGGGAGGTCATTTAAGATTTTATTTTTTTTACAACCCTTAGAACCCTATTTGGGGGGGGCGGGGGGGGGAACCCCCATTACCAAATGACAACCTTTTAAAATCCAACAGGGAAAAAAAAAATAGGGCATTAAGGCTTTTTAAAGGATCTGTAACGAAATCAATATTTGGCTAAAACAGACTTTTGGGCAAAAAATTGGGCCGCAATCATGGCTTTGGCCCCCCCCTTATTTTTGGGGGGTGCAAAAGAAAGTATAACTATGACCGGAATCCTCCTTTCACCTCTTTCTCTTCAGGCACGTCTGTTCACCAGGGTCCATAGAGCAAGAGCATAAAACCGCCCTGGACAACATTTATCTTTAAAACTTTTTTAAGGGCCTAACTAAAGCAAAGGGAAAAAACGAATAAAAAGACTTTTGTTCGTACTTACGTTTGGTGTTTTTCTAGGTTTGCAAGCGCAAAAAGAATCGAAACCCTAAAATGATCCTTCAAAATGGTTTGATGGGAAAAAAAACAATAAATTAGCCCAAATTTTTGAGGGCGCCATTAATTCTACAAATTGATTTTCCCTTTAAATTTTTAAAAATAAACCCAAAAAGTTTCCAAATTTTCAATAAAACGAAATAACTTTGCTGTTGGGAAATGGTTTTAAAACATGTTTTCCTTCCCTTTTGACCTCAGACTCCAATTTGGAAAAATAATAAACTACAAAATGAAATCCTTGTGGCAGGCAAAAGAAAAGAAAGTTGGGAAAAAAAGAGATAAATTTTGAGCCAGTAATATTTTCAAGCCGTAAACAAACAAGATTACCCCCCAAGAAAAATCATCCAATCCCCTGGGGCCCCCCGCCCGAAGGCCGTTGAAAAAACACGAAGTTTAAAAAAAAAAATGAAAAAACCCTGAATAAAAAAAAGACAGCACTTTTTTTTTTGGAATTTAAATGGCCTAGGAAATTTCTTGGTCTTTTTCTTCTAAAAATTAACCCAAATATTTTAAAAGAACTAAAAGCCCCCCAAAATGCCGGCCATAAAGCCAACTACTTTTCTTGCAGTATTTCAAAAGCCAGCTAACAACACCCCCCAATAAACCTGGTAAAGGGGTCCATGGCTTTAAATGGAAAATTTTTTTAAAAAACCCGCAAAATGACAAGCTTTTTTTTTAAACCCCTGAATTTTATCAGGTGGTGATGGAGGAATGGCGGGGGAGGCACTGGGGTTTGACCCCCACCGCCTGTAATAGCCACACCCATTTTACTTACGCAAAACCCAAGGCTGTTATAACGCTTGCAAAAGTGACCCCCTTGCTCTCAAAAAAAATGTTCGCCCTTCGTTTCTGCGCGTTTTTTTTTTCATAAAAATTCTTTGGATATTTTTCCCCTTATTCGGGTCACTTGAGTTTTGAATTTTTTTCTCGGTTTTGTAGACCCAAAACTTTTTAGTTTTGCTGATCTTTTTTTGCTCAAGATCTTTTAGTCTTTTTTGGGGTTTTTTCTTTCTTTAATATCATTCCCTAATTTGGGGTTCAAAGCCTCAACAGTTTTTCTTTTTCTCTTTTTATAAAGGGTCATCCCAGTTCACCCAATTTTTTCTAAATTTTTTTGTTTTAAATTTGCCTCTGATGCTTTTCAAAAAACAAAGATCAAAAGGGGCCGGGATTTCCGCATGGGTAGCGGTGGGTGTTGGTATAGTTTTTTTTAAAGCCGTTTCCTTTTGAAAAACTGGTTTTTCTGCTTTTTATTATTTTTCCGGGCTGCTTTATTTTATTTAATTTTTTTAAGTTTTCCCTTTTTTGTATTTGGTTACTGTTGGGAGTTTTTGTAGGGGTTTTTTGAATTTTTCAACTGCATCCCTATCAAATTTTTGGTTTAGTAATCCAAACGATTTTGTACGCCACAGATCTTTGTCTAATTGTACTCAGGGCAAAATTTTTGATGGTTTTTTTTAGTTGTAAGCTGAACAGGTGACCTTGATCTTTTTTTCACATTCAAATGGCCATCATCTGTTACTTAAAAATCAAGGGGTAAAAATTGGGGAGGTCTTGCCCTAAACTTTGGTACAATGACAAACCTTAAATTTCTGTTAATTCACAACGAAAAGGGGGCGCTAGCGGCGGGTTCAAAGAGTCATTTCACCAGTCGCTCCGGGATCAAAAACACATAACTTTTTCACCTTAAATTCCTCCCATGTTTTAAAAAATTAACTTTTTTTTGTTTTAAAAAAAATGCAAAACATAGGGTTAAATTTCTTCCCCCCCAGAAGACGAAAGAGCCCCTTGGGGGAAAAGGGAAATAAACGAAATTTTACTGTCCAAATAACCATCTACTATTGATCAGACAAATTTTTACTGCAAATTTTTCCCAAAACCAGGAGCAGATGAAGTGTTGGCCAAAGGCTCGCCAAACTTACTTTCAAAATAGAACTCGAATCAGAAACAAACCAAAACGGGACATTGTCCAGAACTGGGACGGGCAATCTTTAAAAAAAATTTCTATAAAACTTTGGGGGGCAAGAAAATTTTCTTTACCAAGCAGACAATTTTTAACCCTATTCGATCTACAACCCGAAAGAAAGGGTTTGACTTTGCGTTTCAAGAATCGAAAATGAAGAAGCGCTAAAACATGAATGGGAGTGAAGAGCTAAAACGGCAAAAGTATTAGCTGTAAATTTTGCGTAGGAAATCGCTTTTTTTCCCTTTTTTTGAGTTTACGTGCCATGCCCAAAATTAAAGGAGCATTAAAAACAAAAAGCATAAAAAAAACTTTAATGAATACAAACGTTTTTATCAGATCATCAACACCGAAGCAAAGTCAGCATTTCTGACATCTCTTTAGGTTTTGCGTTGTTAAAACCCAATTTTTAGCAAGCTGATTGCAGAAATATCAGTAAAAATTTTAGCAATATATTACGAAAGGGGGGGGGGGTTTTACATACAACAATCCCAGAAGCAAAATGACGCTTAAGGAAATTTTAGTTTTAGAGCCAAAAAAGAAACGTTTTAAAAGGGAAAAATTTTTTGCTGTGTGAAGAAAGAACCGCTCAAAAGAAAGCGAAAAGTTTATTCACCAAAAAAAACAAAGAAACAAGTACAATTGAGGACCCTAACCAAATCTACGCTAGGGGGTTTTAGACCTTATCAGTTTTTTTTGACAAATAAAAAAATTGTTTGGGGGTGGGAGGTGTAGAAGTCCAAGGGAAGACCTTGCGCTAAAGATCTACACCTTCCGGGCTTGATGATTATTTAAAAACAAAATGGGTTTAGGGTTTGGGCCTAAGGCAACAGAGGAAATCATTTCAGAAGGGGGAAAAACGTTAAAGACGGAATAAACTTCAAATTGATAAAAAAAAAGATGGCAAAACCAGTTAATGTACATTTTTTTTTAAATATAAGCGCAGCTGAATATTCAAGAAAACAGATTAAAAGAATAAAATACTAAATTATTTTTTATTTTTAAAAAAAAAGCAGTCGTCGGGTTTTATCCAAATTACCTACAGCGCCAGAGCCGAAAAAGAAGGGATTAGAAACCCCCGACAAAAAACCTTAGATTAACAAACATTACAAAAAAAAGCACAAGTATAAGCAAGACCTTTAAAAAACAGCAAAACCAAACGAAGGATTCTGCGCCTTAATGCTGTTACATTATTTTAAAACGGAGAAACGACAATTGTGCTCAATCAGCGGGAACAAGGAGGCCCTTACAACAGGCTGGAAACCCCGCACTTTACCCGGGCGTTTGTTTTTAACTCTGGCCGTGTTCTTTAGCTGAAAGTGCTGCACAAAAAAAAAAACAAACCCCAAAAAAGCACACAGCAAGGTTCAACTAATAACAGCAAACTTAGTTCGTTCAAACTGACAATAAATAAAGCGCTATTGACCAAACAAAACGGATGAAAAATTTTTAGTCTTTTACAGGCCGATTTTGATACTAAAAAGACAAAATTTGACTTCAAAAAAAGGCAAGGCAATTTTTTCCCCAACAGCCAGAAAACCGACAAAAAAAAAGGGAATTTTTTAAAAAAAAGTAAACGAGACTTTAAACTCTGTTCTAAACAGCTCACTTAACAACCAAAGGGGGGGTTAACTTTAGTTTAGAGTCCAAGCAAAAAAAGACCGTTGATATTTATTCTGTTTAAAGCGACTTTGGAGCTTTTGTTTTTTTTTTTAATTAAATAAAATTTTGATTTAAAAAGAAAAACTCAACATGGCTGAGATATTAAAGGGGCCCGACAATTGTTTGAAGGAATGTTTAAAGGGGAAAGCGTTTTCAAAAGTTTTAAATATTTAATCTAGAAGTCATTGATCCAACAAACTACGGGAAATGTTGTTCGTGCTTTTTCCAATTCCAGGTAAACAACAAAAGACCCCGCCATTTAAAGTAATTTTAGCTGTTTAAAAATCGACTATAAAAAAAAAAAAAGAAAAAAATCTAGAAGCGGGGTCTCGACCAACAACAGTTATTCTTTCTCATAATAACTTAACACCTTTTTGGGAAACCCAACTGCTTACCAGTTTGAGTCCCGCTGAAGAACCCAAAATGAGGGGCCTGGTTGGGCAGAGGGCGAACCCCTTAGAGACAGATTAAAAACAGGCAAGTATACCGTTTGAGGCAAGTCTTACTTTTCACTACCTCCAGCATTTCGCAAAAAGGGAGTTTAAACAAAAAAATTCAGACAACAAATGTTTTATGTGGTGTGTTTTTGCAAGGCTGCATTATCCGCAAAAACGCGAGAGAGACTAACAAGAACCTTAATCAATATTTTTAATTTAGGGGAATACCTATCCTTTAGCGGGAAAAAATTGACATTTTGGAACAAAAAAAACCCAATAACTTTAATGTAACACATGGCCGAAAAAAAAATTGGGCCTATTAGAGCGTCAAAAGACAGCCCAAAAAAATGCAAAAAACCCCCAAAAAGCCATGGGACTTACTCCTAATGCCTTCGCCAACGGGTGCCTAAACATTACCATAAAAACGCACAAGATAGACTAAGCAGCATACTTAAAAAGATGGCACAGACAAGAATTCTGTAAAAATGTTAAAACAAAAATCCACCATTCAAGCCGCGCTTGAACAATAAAACATTGAAAAGTTCTGTAACTGTAAGACAGAACAAACACGCCCCCCCCCTGGATCTAAAGTTATTTTTTAAAAAAAAACGAAACGGCTGAAAAACGAGTCCAATGTTGTTTACGCAGACTTCGATCGCTTTAGTCCCTTATAAAGGGGCCCAAACCCCACAGAAATTTCCGAAAACTGTCTTAATGAGAATCATCAGTTTTGTTCATTTCCTTCATTGTTGTCGGGTCGGAGGGTGCCCATTGGGAACAGAATTGTATAGAGGACCAATGCTGCAAAATATTTCTTAAAACGCAGAGCAATTGCGTAACGCCTTTTCAAAAACTGAATTTATCTGAAATCAAGAGACCCTAAAGACCAAAAACAATGACCAGCCACACATTGGGGATTTGGGGTTTTAGAACTAAGTCCAACCGAAAACCCAACCAACAGTAAAGACCTGACACTTTAGGGGAAAGTTCAGGGACCAGCGCACAAAACTGAATCTTAAACTAAAGTTTGAACCAAAGACAGGAAGCGCCCACTTCTTTCTAACTTGCAGGTTAGACTCTCATCTTATAATGCAAGCAGTAGGCACGATTTCACGACTCCAGCGACCCAAACGCCTCAAGGTAACATCTTTTGCACAGTCATCAGAAAATACAGTTTTTCCATTTAAATAACATTTTTTTTTATGACTTATGCAACACCTGAGGGGATCTTTAGAGTCACTGGCTATTCCTTAAAGTCCGCCCAATAACGAAGAATATTTTACCCAACCTTGTTAAAAGGGCGTTTACCCTTAGAACATGAACATTTTGGCAAAGGTTTTTGACGAAGATACACTTCCCCCAAAAGGGGCCTTCTTTTCTAGTCTCAGAGGAAAGGAAATCACGACCCGTTTACCAGCATGCTAAAGAAGCATGGCAAAGTTAAAGTGTAAAACAAGGAACTATCATGATTTATACTTGATGGTGACGTTTGTTTTTGGCGGACTTTTTTGAAAATTACAAAGACCACAGAAACATTAAGCCTGGACCCTGGCATACATTTCTCCCCCGGGGAGGGTTTGGGGGATGCTTTCTTAAGTTTACTGGAGAAAAATTGATTTTTTGTCAGATTTACCAATGACAGATGATTGAAAGCGATTGCGGGGAGGAAAAATATGGCGTCGCTCTTTACTGAACAAAAAACAAATAACCTAGATGATTATGATCCAAGTAAAAGGTCTAAACACTCATGTTTTTTAGATGCAAACAATTTGTATGTTGGCTAGGGCGCAATCACTTCCTTACTAACTTAAAATGAAACACTGGCAGAAATAAAAACTTTTCAAGAATTTTTAAACAACGCATACTCTTACAGCTGATCGTAAAAGAGGTTTTAAACTAGAATTGACTAGAATACCCAAAACTCCATGACCTACATAATGCAAACCCATTACAGCAGAAAGTCTAAAGATAACCCCCAACAGAGCCGCCTAAATTTGTGCCAAATCTTCGGAAAAAAAAAAAATTAGTCTGTCATTTACAAAAACTTCAAAAAATTTTTTAAAAGACATTTTAAAGCTAACAGCATTCATCTAAATTGCTTTTGACAAGAACAGTTCATAAACCATACATCTTGAAGAACACTGATCTTAAACTAAACCCACAATGCTTCAGAAAAAGACTTTTTTCAACTGAAAACAACACTGTTTCGGAAAGACTAGGGAAAAAACCACAAAACGAAAAGATGTCAGTTTGGCACCAAAGAAACGAAGCAATTAAGCTACTTAAAAACCCAAAATTTATCAGACTTTAAAATTCATGATGGTTTTTTGGCATAAGTGAAGAAAAAGAAAGTAAAATTTGGACAAACCTGTTTTATGGGTTTTACGTTTTAGAATTTTCAAAGCTTTTGATGTTAAATTTCTTTTTGACTGCTTTAAAAAAACCCTGTATCCAGAGTCCAAAGTACTTAATAAGATACAGATAGTTTTGTTAAGAATCCCTACTGAAAACATCTAAAAAGACATGGAAAAAGAAGAAACTAAAGGGCATGCGGGGTGGTAGACCACTGATTAACCCCAAAGATTTTGCCTTTACATTCACCGTTAAAAAAGAAGTTTTAGGAAAATGAAGAGAATTATCTGGAGGGGTATTAAAGGGTTTTTTTGTTTTTTAAAGGCGAAAATTTCAGTCTTTTTAGCCAAAAAAAAAACTATCAAAAAAACAAAGGGAAATCTCGCATGTTTTGCATTCAAACATTCACAACAACACAAAGAAGCATTGTTTAATGAACATACTTTCACATGACACTAAAACTACGATCTAATCTACATGAATCACACAACAGGAACAAAAAAGTCCTTGCAGCACCAACACAAAACGGGATTTGTTTTTCCCCGATTTTTATTCAATTGGACTGGAAACGGCATAATTATATACTTCCCAATTTTTTTTATAAACCATTATGTCATATTTTTTTCCCCAAATTTTGTTAAAAGCTCAATCATATCTTACCAATTTAACCAAATTATTTTCATGTTTTTCTTGATGTGCTCGAAATTTTTTTTTAATTTCAAGAATTCTTTTCCCCCAAATTTTATAATCAAAAAATTTTGGGGTTTTGGGCTTAGGGTCTGATTTTTAGCATTCCGATGAATCCACGTAAAGTTTCCTTAATATAAACCGTATCATATGATTCCCCTTTAATTCCCAAGGCTCTTCCTTTATCATTTTTTGTTTTGTTCTTGCTTCCTTCTGAGCTTCCATTTTAAACTCAAATTAATTTTTGTAAATTAAAAATTAATTTAACAACGGAACTGGTCTGGGGATTTTCAGCTTTCTTCCTTCACAAAAGATCTTTGAGGGGGTGGTTGTTTTTTTTTGGTCAGTTTCTCTAAAAAAATACACGGGCGGATTCATTTTTAAAAAATTCTTTTTATTTCATTGGATCAAAACCAAACGGGGTCTGTTTCCCTGATCAAGGTCCCCCCTTTTTCCCTTCCCCCCCGGGAAATAAAGGTACCTTTACTTTTAAACCAAAAAGGTAATAGTTTTGCTGGTTGTACTGGAGTCTTTAGCAACATTTATTGTTTGTTTTTTGATTGCTTGTACGTTTTACCCGTAAAAAATTTAAATCTTCATTTTTCATTGCGCGCAAAAATGAGGGGGAGTCTTTAATCCATTCGTGTTGCGAGAAATTTTCATCAGCTCCTGTGATACTGGGAGGAAAAAAGTCTTTCAGAAACTGTTTGTTAAAGTTTTCAACTAAAGCCGTATCTTGAATCCTGGAATGCCTCTTTTAATGGGAACTCTATTTTTTAACAATAATTTATTTTACTTGGCCTTTTAAAAACTTTTTTCCCCATCGACTTGAATCAGCGAGGATAAGTTAGCGGCCCGTTGGTATATCATTTATGCAAAACAACAGCAAAGCACCTTTTGTGTTAATGGTTCTGCAGTTTGTATCTTGAAACTATGTCAAGACTGTGAGTGCTACTTAAATCTTTTCGTCTAAACGTATCATGGGTAAAATAGAAGGGCCTTTGATGGGGCTTTCGGGATTTTTTCACAAAGTTGGTCTCTGTATTTGTCTAGGTGCGGTAAATAAATTTGCCAAATCGCTTTTTTAGATAACCCATTTTTTGCTGTTTGTTCCTACTCCCGCGCTTGGCTTTGCTTTTTTTTTTGCCGGATTCCCCTTTCCCAAAAATTTCCTTTGGCGAATAATAGATTTTTTCATTTTTAATTCGCCAATATTAGTGCAACAAAATACACAACGGTCATACCAAAGACATAAACACGATTTCTTTCATCTTTTTTTTTTCTGATGGTTGAAAAAGTCACTGAAATTTTTGGGGGGTAAAGCTCGATTGGTTTTGCCGTAAAGAAAAATTCTTTTTTTTGCTTGGAACTCTTTAAATGTGTAAGCCGCATGTCCCGTTTTTTCAGTTTGTCGTTAAAAAATCTAACTGCCAATTCTCTGCTTTTCATAGGCGTCTTTTCAGCTGCTATTTTCTCCATAGCTTTGTTATTCTTTTTCTCTCACCGCATCCCGCAGTTTACAAAAAGCGAAAAACTTCCCCAAAAGCAACGCATTTACTACGCCGCCTATCACATTACGAATGAAGCCATTTTTAAAAAATTTTTTTTTTTTAATTTTTCATATTGATCTTCAGGAATTATTCCTTTTCTTAACTAGAAAATCTTTCGTAGCAAATGAAGCTGTTATAAAGCAATTAGCTTTTGCTGAACCCAAGCCTAGCTTGCCAAGATCTGCCGGTTTTTTTTTTAACAGGGTTTTACCGGCATTTTGTATCCACACTTAGCCTCCAAAACAGCAAATGGTAAAAAGGTTGGTAATTTTTTTTTTTCGGTGCCAAAATTTTAAAAAATAAAATAATTTTAATTAATAAAAAACATGAAAAGCGATGAACAAAATAAACCCCTGAACTTAGATACAAATGATCAAGTTGATGACCAACGTTTGCCAAAAAAAAAAGGGGTATTTTTTGGAGCATGCAGAAAAACAAAAAATTCCCGGAAATGAATTCAGCATAGAACAATTTAAAAAGATTTCACACAAGACATTGTAAAGTATCATAACAGGTATAAGCGCAACTAGGGTCAAGATGGGAAAAAGTGTCGGGGAAACAGTTTTTATTTGTACACTAAACTAGTAAGTAAAATTTGCGCCTATTGATTCTGAAAAAAAACTTTTGTATATTTAAAAAGCAGGATCCATTTTAACAAAATCTTAGAGCTCTAGGGGTATCTAATAAGATTTTGGGAAATTTAAAGCGCCGCTAAAACATGGGGTTAATTATTTTAATCATATAGATTTTGTTTCCCCTAAAAATGACTGTGCCAAAAATCACAGAATCAGAAAACATTGAATCAGGGAAAAATGACCAAAAAAAGCCTGGCGCGTTGCAGCAGAAAAAAAATTTGCAGAGGGAAAAAACAAAGAAAAAAACAGTTTCGATCCAGATTTTAGCCCATAATGAAAAATCTAGCCGCGTCAGTTTTTTCAAAGCCAGCTATAAAAACACCCCAAAAAATTAAATCAAAACCTACAACAACAACAGGCTGCCTACCCGCCAAAGTCTTCATGGAATTTTCTTAAAGCAATTGTCATTTTTGGGGGCATTTTCCGCTGGGGGGGGTTATTACGGTTATAAAATATAAAACAAACGCCACAAAAACCAAGCAGTCAAAAAAAACTCAACTACAAAAAACAGAACCGAACAAAAAACATGCCCCAAAAACCCCCAACAACAAAAAACATTTTGATCCATTTAAGATGGAAAAAATACTTTAAAACTTTAAAAAATAATTATAAGTTGACTTAATAAGAACTTTTTTTTTACTTAGGGGGGGACTTAAATTACAATCTTTTAGTAAATTAATTAAGAACTTAGAAGTTACTTGGGGGTGACTTTATAAGAACTTGAAAAACTGATTAAGAACTTGGGGTAAATTGGGGTACTTAGTTTAAGAACTTTGAAGTGACTTGAGGGAACTTTTAAAATTACTGAATAAGAACTTTAGGGGACTTGAGAAAACTTAGAAGTTACTTGAATAAGAACTTTGGGGGAACTTGGGATACTTGAGTTTAAAAACTTAGAATACTTGAGTAAGAGCTTTGAAGTTACTTGGGGTGACTTGAGTTTAAGAAATTAGAATGACTTGAGAGGAACTTTGAAGTTACTTGATTAAAACTTGAGGAAGACTTGGGTGGGTAAAGGTAAGAAGGGTTAAAAAAGTCAAGTGAATAAAAAAAAAAACAGTTTCTTTTCCCCCCCTCATTTACTCCCACATCTCTTCTGTCTGCTGTCTGTCTTTTTACTTCTTTGTCCCGTCTTCTCCCACCCCCCTCTTTCCCCCCTCTATTTACCCCACCCCCACACACACACACAACCACTAGATAGGGGTGCTTTCAGGGAATTTTGAAAGGGCTTTTTTTTGGTTTTCCACTTTGACGACGAAATTCGAGACACCCAAAAAACCTTATCAAGTCCCGAATCAAAATCACAAATCTCTTTAAAGTCTCTCACGGCCTGAGACGGCCCTTTTAAACAGGTGAAAGGGGAAACTTGAAGCACGAAAAGGTGAAAAAGTAAGCACCAACCAAACGCAAAAGGGATGGGGGAGGGGTGAAATGCCCCAGGTAGGCTACCGTTCCCGGCGTGAACGGTTTTTAATTTTTTGCTGGCTCGGCGATTTCCTTCCAAGTTAACAATTTCTGGGGTTCTGGAGTCCGCTTTTGCTTTTCTAGTGCGGGTCTCGTTTTCCCGTACTGTGGGAAATTCTGGCACTTGCAGCATGGGTTTTTATTTATTCACTTGCCAGAAATAAAATAAAGGGAAGGCCTACAGCTAAAACCCGTGTATCCAAAAAGAACACTTGCAACGGGACGAATTTTCGGCGTGGGAACATCAAATACCCCGGGTTTTTTCTTTCAAACCCAAAAAGCCCAAGTTTCCCTTCGTTCTCCCTTCTTTTTTCCCTTTTATTTTCCTGCCATTTTTTACACAAATCAAGAACTTCATTCCCGAAGTTCCTCTCAATTCTGAAGAAAGCTTCTTTAACAAAATATTTTTGGTAAAACACTTCTCCACACGTCAAACCGCAGTCCCCACAATCGTACAGCGCCCTCCCCAATTGAAATGGCGAGGTAGTTAAAATTGCTAAAATAGAAAAGTCACTTTATTTAACCCAGCACTTATTTAAAAAGGTTTACATGCGGGGAAACAGTCAGAGCTTTGTGCTATGCGCAACAAGAAGTTCTAGAATAAAACAAACCCCTAGGTCAAACAACCCTATGTGATCACTTGGCCTAGTTATTGAGGTGCGCGTGGGGCGCAAGCCCCAATTATCCCCCCCTTTTCATCCCCGTGGCCCACATTTAGGGGGAAAATATTACCTTTCCATATTTCCATAAAAAGAAAACACAGTCAGTAAACAAAAATTAAAAAGAGAAACACTTTTCAAAACGGGTTTTGTGGAAGACATGTTGGGATAAGGTGTGGGTTTTAGTCAAAAAAATAACTCATTTAAAAAACTTAAGAACAGTTAAAGACGAAATTTTATTTCACATGAAAGACAAGACGCATTTTGATAAGTATGCGGAAAATGTGTTTTGAAAAAAATCAGGAAAAACAAGGGTTAAGCAAAAACAAAAAACGAAAATTTAGTAAATTAGTTTGAAAACGGGTAATCCAAAAACAAGCATGTTTTAGGGTTACTAGTTTTAGAAACGATAAAAACCTATCCTAGGGCAACCGCCCCAAAAAAGGGGAGGGCGGTTGAGCTAGGGTTGGTATTTATACATTTTCTGGGTTAAAAGAATTTCAAGACCATGGATATAACAGCCTTTGCGATCGAAGACTAACTCCAGGTTTTATTATGGTATCACTAGCTTGAATCCCATATGTAGCAGCGTCATTGAAATCAGAATCAGACTCAATAACGAGGCCAGAAAAGAACATGAACAAGGGATGTCACTCCGATTTTCAGTCAGACAAATTGCGATAATTAACGCCCGTGGTTCCTGTGTTTTGGGCAGCTGTTCCACAAAGACAAGAGGCGGTGTGTCAGTTTGTACCAAATCCCCCAAGGCGCACACGGCGAGGAGATGAACTGTAACGCTCAAAGCAGATGGCCTCTATCTTGATGACGTCACCAACAGACCGGACGTCTTCTACCAGTGCCACCAAAGAAGAGGTGGTGCACGTGGACAGGTGTGTGGAGAGAGGAACCTACTTTGATGAGGTGCTCTTCATGTGTGCGGAAAATCCCTTGAAAAAACCGCATCATCGACCCTTACAAGAACAGCCAGTAAAAAGAGGCAGAACACGTCGATGCCAAGCAGATCAAACACATTTTGAATGTGGGGTGGGGGGTGGGGTGGGGGCTGGGGGGATTTAATAATGGAATGTTTTCAATAGGTAGATGTACTTTCTAACAAGATGCAAAGCATATAAATGTACACCCAGTTTATCTTGAATACGCGTGTACATGTCAAGAGCATGTTTACTATAAAAATTTTAAAAAAACACGATCTACCAGTCAGTTATTAGATCTACAGCTATTTTAAAATCCGTCAAATACAGTACTTTCATAGATATAATTATGTCGAATAAGAAAAAAAAAACACACACACACACACGTCGCAATCAAATATGCGTCATAATGTACTTGTCACTGAGATATTTCATAAAGAAGAAAACCCGTTTTGGGCCGTTATAGCCGTTAGTGATGGCTATTCTGGTAAAATAAAACATCGGGCATCATCCGTGACCCATAATGAACATACCTACAAATTTTCAGAAAGATCGGCCCAGAAGTTTTGTCTGGAGCGAGTGGAACACATTTTGACCACGGACACACAGACACACAGACAGCATTTCTTCGTTCCCATTGTAAAGTACTCCCTGTTCTATAAGAACTGGGAGTACAAGAAGGACTAGTGAAGGGAGAGAACCGTCGGGGTTTAGTCCCTTGGATCGTTACGTTGGCTGGCTTGGTCAACTCGGAGGTATAACAAGAGAGTACACAGAGGGATGCTAGGTGTTGTAGGGATTTTTTTTTAATTCATCGTTTGTCATGGTGATTCCATGCAGACGATTGTTCCATCCTGCATGAATTTACAACAGTGGCATATAGCTTTTCCATAAAAAGATATAATAATAAAAGTAAAAATATCCGTTATGACAACGTTCTAAATCACATTCATTTTTCCAGCAAAACATTTTTTTTTTTTGCTATCTCGAAGAAAAAAATCTGAATGTCGCCCCGTACAAACGCTTCTCTACCAGAATGCTTGAATAACATAGTGTCTTGTTTTGTTTTGTTTTATTTTTTGTTTGTTTTGTGTGGTTTTTTTTATTCGCTTCAGCCTAAAAGTTTGTTACTGACAATCACAGTGTTGTTCTCCTGCTGGTATGCGTGCTCCTCTGATTCGTTGAAAACAGGATGGAGAGTTTCGTAAGGGGAAAGTAGACTGAGATTCCATCTTACACCCCTAATCCACTGTCCAAACAAAGTGATTACTTCTTCTCCTTCTTCTTCTCCTTCTTCTTCTTCTGAAGTCTTCCTTTTCTCGTCCCCCTCCTCCTCCCCCGCCTTGCTTTACATCATGTTCCTCTTCCTCCTCCTCCTCTTCCTCCATCTCCTCTTCTTCTTCTTCTTTTGCTTTTGTTCTTGTTTTTATTTTTTTGTCTTCATTCTTCCCAATTCAGAGAAAAACAATAACGCCCCACTCACACTTTCCTTTCCTACATTCTTAGTCTCTTGCACATCTGCGTTGCCTTTGTAAAACTATCAGGTGGGCAGCGATCGCAGTGTACCATCCCTGACAAATAAAGTCAAGCAAACAACAACAAAAAACAGTGATAAAAGGGATATGTTGGGGAAACAGCTAAAAGCTGACAACTCACTTTTAAGGAATAATATGCGCGTGTTCAAAACTACAGCCACCGCGCACGGTCAAAAGTAGGGTTCGCGGACTTCTCTTCACGAAAAGAGGCGGATTATTCATGGCCAATCTCCATTGCTGACCCTTCAAAAATATGGCGCGTTTTTATAGCGAAAAGTCAAAAAGATTTGACAGAGCATTTAACATGAGAGGAAGACCTAATCCCTGGATGTGGTAACGTTACAGCTGTATTTTTCACTCTAACCGTCCTCCTTGATTGTTTTCTAACCTTTTTTGCAGCTATGTTGAAAAGAAATAAAGAATCTTGAATTTCTGCGTGTGTGTGTGTGTGTGTGTGTGTGTGTGTGTGTGTGCGTGCGTGCGTGCGTGCGTGCGTGCGTGCGTGCGTGCGTGCGCGCGCGTGTGTGTGTGTGAGTGAATGTGTGTGTGTGTGTGTGTGTGTGTGTGTGTGTGTGTGTGTGTGTGTGTGTGTGTGTGTAAAAGGCAAACAGTGAGGTGATCAGGTCATCCACGTCTCAATAAAATGGGGCTATTCGAAAAACGGTATATCTCTCTCCCTCTATCTCTCTCTCTCTCTCTCTCTCTCTCCTCTCTCTCTCTCTCTCTCTCTCTCTCTCTCTCCCTCTCTCTCTCTCCCTCGCTCTCTCTCTCTCTCTCTTTGTCTCTCTCCCTCTCTCTCCCTCAATCAACCTCTCTCTCCCCCTCTCTCTCCCCCCTCTCTCCCTCTCTGTCTCTCTCTCTCTCTGTCTCCTCTCTCTCTCCTTCTCTCTCTCTCTCTCTCTGCACCCCCCCCCTCTCTCTCTCTCCCGCTCTCTCTCTCTCTCTTCCCTCTCCCCCCCCCCCCGCCCACACTCTCTCTCCCATGAACATTAAGGCACAGTTGACCACCCCTGAACAGGTTATGCGTGATATTTGTTCATCAGCATCCAGCAATCAGAAGTTTGTTGACAGCGCCCAAAAATACTCCAAAACACAACATCCAAATAAGTACATAGTAATGGTTAGGTAATGTTGCTTATAGCCAAGCCGACCGCAAAGGGCCATATCAGGGCTGTCACCACGTTACAATCAACTCACAAGTCATTCATTCACACATTCCTTAAACTACATCTAAAAAAAAACCTACCCGAAATTTTGTTCAAAATATTTCCACTATAAAATCTCAGATCCATGAAAACATGTTAATCTCTTTCAAGAACTCAAAAAATCGCATCAGGTGGAACATCTCTGAACAAGGTTTTCATGGAATCTGCTGTAAAATGTTTGTGTCTCACACCATGCAAGTCCCAACACTCGTAATTTAGTCAAGACTGGGAATCGATTTCAAATTGTGGAAAAATCTGATCGAGAATGACTTTAAGAAATTTGAGCGAAACATGTTCATGTAAGAGACTAGTGACACATCCAAGAGCGCATAATCTTTGAGTTTCAAGCGGAATATTATTTTTAAGTATGGTGATAATGATGCATCAAAGTGTGCATAATTTGGGAGATTTAAGCGAAGCGTTTTCATGTACTATAGAATGAATGGAATGCATCAAACAATTCATAATTTGGGAGATTTAAGCGAAGCGTTTTCATGTAGAATGACTGTAATGCATCAAACAATTCATAATTTGGGAGATTAAAGCGAAACGTTTTTCAGTCGAGAGTGATTGTACGCAAAGGAGAGCGCATAAAAACATATATATCTCGAGTGACGATCATCACCCTTGACCTCTACAGAATGCAGTTTGTGTATGTTAAAGAACCCTCGCCCACGACAGTTGTCTCCATAGATCGAAGAAGAAGAAGAAAAAAAAACAAAACAAATAAAGAACGCCAACAAATTCTGCTCTCCAACAACAAAACAGTCCGCAGAAGTGTGTCTGGCGGGACTGAGTGGTGGGGAGTGGGAACAAATGGAGAAGAATAAGGGGGGGGGGTAACATATATACATGCACGCATGTATGTTTGCACGAGCGCGCGCGCACACACACACACACACACACACACACACACACACACACACACACACACACACGTACAACACAACACAACACACACACACACACACACTCACGTACAACACAACACAACACAACACACACACACACACACACACACACACACACACACACGCACGCACACACACACACATATGCACGCACGCACACGCACACACACACACGCACGCACGCACGCACGCACAAACACGCACGCACGTACGCACGCACGCACGCACGCACGCACGCACGCACGCACACACACACACACACACACACACACACACACACACAATGAATTCGTAAGAAAAAAATTTCAACTGAAAGTTGAAAATGAAGAGAAAGATTGTTATGTAAAAATGATAAACAAAAAGACGGAAAGAAATGAAAAAAGAAGAAGAAACAATTTAGAAAAGAAAAAGAAATGAAAGAAAAAGAAAAAGAAATAAAAAAGCAGCACGCAAAACACCACAACACTAAGTTATATGTTATGAATATCACAACATAGTACTAGTACGAGAAAATAGATCTACATTCACAAGTGCATATCAGTCAAACGTTCTAATAGTTGAACTGTGAGGGGGGAGGGGGGGGGGGGGGAGAAAACAATAAGGTTCAGCAAAACCATCAGTTTTTAAAACAAAACCTTTATAAGTTCGATAATACCCCACACATGGCCACAGCAAGAAAAAGATGATTATTGGTAACGATAATACCCACACATGGCCACAGCAAGAAAAAGATGATTATTGGTAACGATAATACCCACACATGGCCACAACAAGAAAAAGATGATTATTGGTAACGATAATACCCACACATGGCCACAAGAAGAAAAAGATGATTATTGGTAACGATAATACCCACACATGGCTACAACAAGAAAAAGATGATCATTGGTAAGAATTGTACACATGGCCACAGCAAGAAAAAGATGATTATTGGTACGGATAATACCCACACATGGCCACAGCAAGAAAAAGATGATTATTGGTAACGATAATACCCACACATGGCCACAGCAAGAAAAAGATGATCATTGGTAACGATAATACCCACACATGGCCACAAGAAGAAAAAGATGATTATTGGTAACGATAATAGCCACACATGGCCACAACAAGAAAAAGATGATTATTGGTAACGATAATACCCACACATGGCCACAACAAGAAAAAGATGATTATTGGTAACGATAATAGCCACACATGGCCACAACAAGAAAAAGATGATTATTGGTAACGATAATAGCCACACATGGCCACAACAAGAAAAAGATGATTATTGGTAACGATAATAGCCACACATGGCCACAACAAGAAAAAGATGATTATTGGTAAGAATTGTACACATGGCCACAGCAAGAAAAAGATGATTATTGGTAAGAATTGTACAAACTACATGGAAAACTCAAAGACAAAGCACAAGCTCGATTCATCTCAAAAGACAATTTTCCACTCAGGCTAAGAATGCCTTTCTTTTGTGACCGTGGTGAGTACATTCTACATTCTTCTGAAATTGCGTTGTGTAGGTTATAGCTGCTCTCTCTCTCTCTCCCCTCTCTCTCTCTCATCCCCTCTCTCTCTCTCTCTCTCTCCTCTCTCTCTCTCTCTCTCTCTCTCCTCTCTCTCTCTCTCTCTCTCTCTCTCCGGCTTTGTTATGAGATACTGCTGGAAGAGACGAAGAATTGCCCACTTCGTTGCCTACAATGTCTGTCTGTCTGTCTGTCTGTCTGTCTGTCTGTCTCTCTCTCTCTCTCTGTCTCTGAGTTTACCTTCTTAAATTTGATTATTTTCACTTATTAAAAACACATATGTTGGACATGTCGTCTTTCAACTTTTGGATATTGTCACTACGCCTTGTGCGGTGACAGGGATACCCGAATGTTGAAGGGTACCCCCTTTCAATCCACCCCAACCACAACTACCAACACCACAGAACAAAAATACAAAACACTAAATAATAGGTGCAACAAACAATCAAATTTTATTCAAATTCACACTCACCCACACACTATCAGCAAAAAAAAAACCAACTTCAAACACCAGCCGCCGTGGCGAAGTGGTTAGCGTTGCGGACTCCCGGCTGGGAGGTCGTGGGTTCGAATCCCATCAGAGTCATGTGGGTTTTTCTGCCCCGACCGGCTCCTACCCAGAGTTGAGTTTGCTGCGGACTCAGTTGGGAAGACTGGGACCACACAGTCAAGTTTCATCCACTTAATGGATGCGTCTCTGAGAGTGTTGCTCAAATTTCCTGACCAACACTGCAGGTGCCTGCATCTCTCGGGCCTGGTTGACACCGGGATATATTATGAAAGGAAGCGTAGAGTACAGCCCTGTCATGTAGTCTCAGACCGAAATGGAAATCCGTAGCATCATCTTAATCATCCTCATTCTCATCGATCAGCATAAAAAAAGTCTCAAATTCTGTGGCCCTTCATGCCCTGCTCTCATGGTGACCTCAATTTCGATGTCCTCTCAGCGTCTGTGGCCTTGGTTTGGTTCCTTCGGGGTCACCGGTTTCGGCGAGTCCATAGGGTCTGTCGTTGGACGGACGTGGTGGCGCCCTCTGGAGGGAGAGCTCACTCACGCCGGCTCTGCGACTAAGCAATTATTGTCGTTAGTAGGGGGCTTAGTAAGTGGTGTCCTGCGTATGTTAGATCAGAACACGCGCCACTGAACACCACCAAAAGTGACTCGGCAGCAGTGCAGTGTCTCCTCCGGTGGGTTGCCTCTTGACGACTTGACATTGACTGCTCCTGTGGATGCCGGTGCCGGGGCTGCGGCGGGGCCGACCGGGCTGTGGCTGTGGACGGGGTGTCGGTGTCGGAATGAGCGGCGGTGGGTGCACTGCCTCTGAGTGGCGCAGAGGCTGGGACAGCAAAAAAAAAAAACAACAAAAAAAACCCTTCAAACAATAGTACAAAAAAAAACCCAACACCAAAATCAGCAATACACACACCCCACCTTCAAATCCAGGAAGTCTCCAGGGACCCCAACCCACACAGGGTTAATACCGGACCAGGGATACTCCAGGGACATCACGTGGTAACCTAGGGCTGGGTCATCCAGAAGTAGGATGGCCCACCGAACCCGAAGTGCCCGCGCGATACGAACCACAAAGGGGACACAACGACAACCCCCGCCCCCCCCCCCAAAAAAAAAAAGAAAAAAAAAGAAAAAAGAAAATTCGTTTCAATTCCCCCTCCACACAAAACATACAAATATATCTAAATCTCTCTCTCTCTCTCTCTCTTCTCTCCTCTCTCTCTCTCTCTCTCTATATATATATATATATTATATGCATGTATGTATGTATAATTATAAAACAACTCACGCACAATACCATTCACCCTTCACTCACTCGAACCGTCTTTTTTTCACACATATCATTCCCACACTCCGATTTTTTCTTCCTTCCCGAACGTTCACGGTTTGTGCACTGGTGACGCACACTGTCACTGAGGTCCTGATACCCCAGCAGACGAAGCGCCGAACGATGAAGAATCGACGATGTCACAAGGTTCAACACGGAGTCACTGATTCAAAGTACACTGTGACACACATAGAAGAAAATGAAGAGCCCAGCAAGTCAGCAGATCTCGGCGCAGGAGGGGAGCTCCGACGCTCGCAGAAGGATGAGCTCGCCCCCTCCCAGTCGTTCGTAGCGATGACCTAGAGGTCGGCCAGAAAAGAAGTCGGAAACAGTGCAGTAACCAGGAAAGATGCCTCACACCAGAGGTTGCAGCATCAGAGCGGTCAAACCCTGTCGACACCTGGAGATAAAATAGTTTCATGACTACTCTGGCCCGCAACTGATCATAGAACTTTGGGCACACCAGAACTAACACCTATTGTCTCTGCGACTTCAATGTCGGCCAAGGCATTGAGCCATCAAACTAAGTGTAACACATACACCAACAACCCAATCTGGCACTCACAATTCTACCAAACGGGACATAAATCAGCCTACAATATCCGTAAAAACACACACAAACGACCGCACAAAAAAACAACAGTTGTTTAACTTCCGATTATGAACACCACCGGCTTTCTCCATATCTGGAATATCGAAGTCAAACAAAGTCAATTAATAATACTGTCAATGTGACAAAAAATATTAACAACCATCCTTTCACATACCACACTATCAATATCATATTATTCCATATCTCGATCGACACACCTCAAACGGTATGTACCCAATGGGACAGGATGATGCTATAAATCAATCAATGATATTATCCACAGGGAATTATGAAATAATAAAGAATTACTGTTTTCTTCAACGGCATATAATGAATGCCAAACGATTCAACAACCACAACAACACCGGACAGCGGAAGCGCCCGCCGCTGCTGAATAAGAGACAATATTGGGTCAACCCCGATATGATATCATATAATCCAATAATAAAATGAATGACCACTGTCACTGCCCTGAACTCAAACGCGCATATCACCAAAACCGACAGCGATCGAAAACAAATGACCAGCGAGGCCATAAATAGTAACGAAGACCCAGACATACTAACAAAAGCGGAGCGACAGGACGGCGCCCCCCCTGCTGGGCTGTACAGACAAGGCATGCGCCTAATCAATTTCAACTTGCAAACAAATCACTGCACTAACTTAAGAATAACACAACAAATTTAAGAACTAACCTATTCCAACTTCCAATCATAATCACAAAAAGAAAACATAATGCATTAAATATATTCAATGCATAACACCGCAAATATTCATCAATTCAACCACCAATGTCATATCATTCACCAACTTAACCAATCCATATACCATTCCTCTCCAACTACAATAACCACTTCCACACTCCCTCTTCCCCCTACTCGAAGTCGAAGCACACCACCATCCCCCCCTCCCATTATCGCTTCGGCGCAACGCCTCCTTCATGTGAAAAATAAAAGGGCATACGAATAATTTTCTTCTCCAATCAAAAGAAAAATAAGATAAACAAAAATCTATTATAGTCCTCATCAATTTTCATATATACAACTTATGGTTTGAATTTAATAATTATAACATATTAAAAAAAAATCATTTTCAAACAAAGGACGGAAACAACGCAATGAAAACAACAACCGCCGCACATACCGACATTCGCGCGCGCGCATGACGAAAACCTCTCGCCCGAAACAGTAGCGCGCGTCAAGCATAATTATGACACCTCCCTCTCGCTCCTTCCCCCCCTTGTCTACAAGCTCAGCGCGATTTACGGCCCCGTAGATCCTCTGTTTTTTGGTTGTTGTTTTTCATACTAACCTGAAACCCGCTTCTCACATTTCGCCTATGTACAAACGAACGCGTTTCGATCCAGAATCATCTACCATCCAACTCCCATCTTCAATGAACAACCTGCCTAACACTTCTCACCTGGAGTTACGATGACCAACGAAGCAATACAGGACAAACACCCGCCAAGCAGCTCCAGACCGGGAAACCCTCGCTCCCTTGAAGGCGTGGACACTGTGGCAAGTCACCGACACACCGATAACTTCTTCTAGAATCCCGAGCTGTCACAAAGGACACACCAGTGGGTTTTCTGGCAGCCCACTAAACAAAGTGGCAAAACTGCTCACCAAACACTGATCGAAAGACCTCCGTCTCGAGCCAGAGTCGCAAACAACATGAAACAGTCAGTCAAAAAACAGACGACACTTAAGAGTTGACAGACATCGTGAAACTGACAAGGCCACACCCTGACTTCGACCAATCATCAATAGGTTGCCCAGGGAAACGGCACGACAAAACTCCAGATTGGGGCATAGATAGAGACAGTCGTATACAGACTCGAAACACCAACTTGCCAGAGACCAATCAGCAATAAGTCACCTAGGGTGACGAGACCACACTTCCCAGTGTGGGAACAACTGTGTATCGGCACAGACTCTAGATTATAAATCCCTCCAATCATCAATCGATAACCACCAACAGCTTGTACACAAGACCAAATGTGGACACAACCATATACAAGCACCGACCTCAAATAGTTGGTCAACCAATCACCCATAAATCACCACGGCAACAGACCACAAAATCACAAGAATGGATACAGCCAAATATAGGCACAAACTTCAACCCTCTTTGGTCGATCACCTACCAATATCGACACGGGAAAAAGAAAGAACTGACCGCTGCAATAACTCCGCCTTGCAATATGCGCAATTATGTCCCTTGAATGTCCGTGCGTGACACAGATTGCGGGACAAGAAACACGATGCCGATCGGGCAGAAAGAAGCAACGTTTGGTAGGCTTACAATGATTACGAAGAACGAGCAACCACTTACCTCTTCTCATATTCGGCACAACATGGCTTGTGCATGGAAACAAGGCCGTTTGTTACGAAAGGGGGCCATGGGATTCAAAATAATAACGATCATAATAATGATAATTATTGCAATGATAGTTTTTTTTTCTTGTGAAAATATGCCGAGTCAGGCGTGCAGGCTGTCTTTCTAGTGTCATACGTCATATATTCTTGCGCAAATTGTGGACATCACGTGTGATCGACTCGACTCGACACCACGGCGAATCACGAGGAACAGCGAAATAAAATGACGGTAAAATGGACACTCGATGAAGAGAACTGAACAAATCATGCACAGCTTTCTTTTTCTTTTCTTTCTCTCCCCCCCCCCCCTTTACTTCAGCTACATGAAGACACGTGAACTGTTATGTAACACTTTTCGATCATTTTCGATTCTAATGTAAAAAAGGAGGAAAAAAAAAGAAAGAAAGAAAGCGCCTCATGTACGACAAAATAAATAAGCAGTATTAGATTTTTTTCCAGTTTATTCCTTGTTCTGTAACTTTATTCTCCAACAACAGTTGCTCTTTAAAAAGCATTCAAATAAAGATAACTAAGATTGTGTGATGATATTCCAAACAGACCCAGTTTTGGAGAGTGACCTTATACTACTAGATCTTCATGAAACGGTCATTCATCGTAACAAGACGCTGGCTGCCATGGGATCATTCGGTCAGTTCACCGTAACAAGACGCTGGCTGCCATGGGATCATTCGGTCAGTTCATCGTAACAAGACGCTGGCTGCCACGGGGTCATTCGGTCAGTCATAGTAACAAGACACTGGCTGCCATGGGGTCATTAACTGAGTTTAAATGTCTTGTTACGAGGAACACACAAATGATACTGATTTACCGTGTGGTGGTGTTGTGTGTGTTGTGTGTGTGTGTGTGTGTGTGTGTGTGTGTGTGTGTGTTCGTTCGTACTTCTGTTAACGTCTGTTCACTTTGAGTGATATTAGACGTGAATGAAAGAAGAGAGTGACTGACTGAATGAATGGTTAAATGAGTAACCCTGTGTGTTGTGTAAGCATGAATGTAGATCTTTGTATGTGAGTGTGTATGTGTATGTATCTGATATGTGTCTAAACTGAGCAATAAACATATCAATAAATCTTAAATACAACAATTAGTGGGGGAAAAACAACTAACATATAGCAAGAAAACAAAAATCCTTCACTATCTTAAACAAAATGAGTTAGCTCAAAACTATCTAAATAAAAAACCCCCAGTCGGACTATGTATTAAGTATTCAGCAATTTCGATCAGCAGAGAATGATTCGAAAGTAGATCTTGCAAGTTTTTTTTCAGAAAAAGTATTGGATCGTAATGATGTTGGTAAGAAAGTAGCCAACTTGTGACAGTTGAACAAAATGTGGTTCAGTGTTATCTCTTTACCACAAATACAGTTAGTATTCTTACTAAACTTTGTTTTCAAAGCATTTAGCTTTAATCGAATTAATAAGGGAAGATATTTGTCTGGAATAATAAACTGGAAGATCAGACATTTTTCTTAATGCAAGTGCTATTGGAAAAGCTTCCCATTGGTTGGATGAAAATCTCGGTAGACGTATCAACATTTGTTTGAGCTCTCTTCCGTTGCAGTCGATTCAAGGAACGATAACATTCTACTACTGACGGTTTTATTTCAACTCAGAAAATGACCCTGCCTTTTTTAGCACCTTTTTTCGCAGCCCTATCAGCCAATTCATTTTCCAAGTATACCCGTATGCGAAGGAATCCAGCAAAATTCTATAATAATGCCTTTAGCACACCAGACAATAATAAAAGATATTTAATTTCAAACACAAGGTCGGGTCGTGTCGATATATTAGAGGAGTCAAGGGCAAGTAGGACTGATTTTGAATCTACAAAGAAAACTATCTGAGCGATGTTAATGAGAAGATCTGTTAGAAATCCGTTGCCATCATTATAGCTACTAAGTCGGCTGTGAATATAGATAAATTGCTACCCACAAAGAACGATCTTTGGATTTTTAGGGAAGGAATAACAAATGCTGCACCAACATTTCCATCATCTAAAACGGAGCCATCAGTAAACACCTGAAAATGATTTTGATATCTTTCGTATACATGTGATTTTGCTAAATGTGTGATGATATTAATATTTACCCTTTTTGATATCAGAATAACTTGTATCAAGAAAAAGATTTGGTTATCTCCCATGATGGAATATATGAAAAAGATGGTTTTGTAAGCCACTTCTTTAATATCTATTTTTGAACATTTAATTAAATCAGAAGTATATGTAGCTATTGTTTCTTGCGATTTAATCGTATTTGCCCTTTTTGGAAAGTCAGTGTCAGATCTAATTTTTAAATCTTCTTGAATGTAATTATCACCAGCACTCGATTTTATGACAAATTTTGATGCAGCTAGTTCACGATAATCATCAAGGGGCAAGATTCCAGCTTCTCTATATGTCTTTGCGTTTGAGGCATGAATAGGGATACCGAGAGCAAATTTAATGGCTTTGCAATCCAAAGTTTGTAACTTTTTTAGAAGAAATTTTGGAGCGCTAAAGTACACTTGGTTCAAGAGCTGCATTTGATTGGTAATGTGGCTTAATTTTAATTTTGCATTTCCTCCCATTTTCAGTCGTAAGCTAAAATGTTATGTCACGTTATTTATATTAATACCTTTATTAATAACTGAATATCCTAGGTAAAAAGACGTACTGACTTGTTACACAGGACATCACAAGAGAATCGTTATCGTTCAGTGTGCGTCAGAAACTAATATACGTAAGGAATCTATTTATATGGGTGTGTACTGTACACCAGCATACTGAGTCATTTGTACAATGAGAAGGACATTACAAAAACAAAAACAGACCCCCATTCATGTTACAAAAAAAAAGATTGATGTATTTGAATCATCAGGAAGCACTCGGTGGCATACGCACACCAAATGAATACATTGTTAATCCACTGTTCAGTTGCATATACAATGACACACTCAGACTCACACACAAACACCCACTCTTTCTTTCTTTCTCTTACACGCCGCGCGCGCGCACGCACGCAGGCACGCACACACACACACACACACACACATACTCTATCTCTAAGAAAGCGCGTACACATGGGCATTAACAGAACAGTAGCACAGTAACAAACAGTAAGCACACAGTAACAAACAGTAGCACAGTAACAAACAGTAGCACAGTAACAAACAGTACACAGAACAAACTACTCATTTGATTATTAACGATGGAAGAAAAAGGCTTGATACATCTTTTATTTTACCATGTAAAGTTGCCACCAGTCTGCACCGGCACTTCGCCGAGGTAGCAGTTTCAGTTTCAGTTTCATGAAGGATGTGTCATTGCGTTCGGACTAGTCCATATACGCTACACCACATCCGCTAAGTTTTGAGACCACACTACGCATGATTTGATGCTGATGGATAAATGAATTAACAACAAAGATGAGACAATTGAAGAAGAGGGTCTCGTGGCTACGACCAGCGGATGTCTGACCTACGCAATAGCCCAACGCGCTGGTCAGACCTTGAGTGCCTACCTACCATTTTTTTGTTTGTGTGTAGCGGATGTACACGTGTGTGCTTGATGTGTGTGCATGGCCCAT